>BQNB010038827.1:0-43895 GCA_026074375.1 Tanacetum coccineum | reverse complement strand
GACATAACGACCCGGGAATCATACTTCCGGATACGTATATATATTTTATTTTGTGAATTTTGACTTCTTGTCTTGGTCAAAGGAAATTGGTTGGGATTTGTCTACATAATATATATATAGATTTTAACGAATCAGTGAGTTCAAACCCTCGTAGATTAGTAGGACAAAATATCAGAACTATGATTACCAAAAAATATATAATTAAATAAGTATATTTTTTGAGGTTATTACTAACGTAATCTTTGATACTAAATGATTCATAGGAAACCCGTACTCAAATAAATTATATTTATTCAAATAAATATTTGAAAGGGATGAACAATCATCAGATTTTTAGAAAGTTAAAGGTGTTTCAACAACCTCAATTTACCGTTTACAAGTGATCTTGAGACCTACTCGGTCATCAAGCCGTCACCGCCGCTGCTCTACCACCCCGTCACTCTACCAACCCGTAACCCCTCTCATCAATCAGAGACCATACCCGATCAAAAAAAAAATCTTATCTTTTTACCGATCCAAAAATTCTCAGCCACAAACCCTATCATAATGATAACGGCTTCAGATCTAATCGTGCCTTCAACTTTTTCTGGCGATGAAACGGCGCCGTTCTTCGGCTTCCTTGGTGCCACTGCTGCTCTTGTCTTCTCCTGTATGGGAGCGGTGTACGAGACACCTAAGAGGGTTGTAGGAGTCGCATCGACGGGAGTGATGAGTTTTGAATTGTTGATGACGTCAAAGAGTGGTGATGAAGTCGATTTGCAGAGTGATGGGAAAGCTAAAGAGAAGATTTTGTGTTATGTCATTGGTGGTTTTGGTGTTGACTCTGCAACTCTATCATTATAGTTATTTAATTATTATTTTTTATGTCCAATCCAGGGTATTAATTCTCGAGATGACTTTTGTTGGTGTCGAATCTAGGGTTCTTATTCCTGAGATGACTTTTGTCAGTGTCGAATCTAGGGTTCTTATTCCTGAGACGAATTTTGTTGGTGTCGAATCTAGGGTTCTTATTCCCGAGACGACTGTTTGGGATACTTTGGTTTATCCTCCGGATACTTTGGTTATCCGTAAACAAAAAAATTAGAATAGAGGATACTTTGGGTTATCCCATTTTATTTTGGTTTATTGTTTTATTTTGGTTTCTTAATTTTCTTTTCAGTCCGAGCTTTCGCGATTTCGCCGCTCGGACTGCGGGAGAGTATTAGAGGATAAATAGGCCCGGCCTGGTTTGTGGGCTCAGGGTCCATTAGGGTTTCATTATGCTATGTACTCTATAAATATCGTATGAATAAACATATCTCCTACGGGGTTTCATTGTCTAACATAATTTTGTTGACATGGAAATTGACGTAGCTAGCTGACATAAACACAAGTGACTCACTTGTGTAGATTTATAGATGTTCAATGACTAATGTAAACAAGAACAATACCCGTGCATTGCACGGGTAGACATGTCCTCTGATATTGACTTTTGATTTCAAACATAAGTAATGAAGATATGCCTATCTAAATATTTAATGCATATGAGTAGATGACATATCCAAAATTATTTTGATTTCAACACTTATCATCATTTTTGACGATTCAATAATTTCTAAAAGAAAATTATAAAGTTGTGGCCTGTAAAACTAAAGTTGTGACGATTCAATTCATGAAAAACACAACTAATGATAGATTTGAAAGACTATGCACGATTAGCCAAATCTTTATTTCTTTCATACAGTAAGAGGATGTAACATTGTTCAAACAAAAATAATCTAAAGTGATATGAAAAAAAAGAATTGAAGTCTTTTCTAATCATTTTAGTATTATTTGAATACTTCATTTATATAAAAGTCCATTTATAACAATAACTATCACACAACAATATACACTTCAAATTACTACCTAAAAACTATGAACCTTGTAAGCCGAGGATAATAAGCAATTAAGCATCATGCGTGCTTTGTACTTTTGGATATAGTAAAAGTTGATTTTTATATATGAGTTGAAACTTATCTAATGACACAATACCTTAGGAGTTAGGAGTCTTAAGACGTTCATCTTAAAAGCTTGGATGCTTTGAAACAACAAACATTCAATCAATATGGGAAATGGATATATACCACCTCAAATATAAAATAAGTATCACCAATCTTAAATAATTTATCATTTCCTTTTTCACTTGCCAACACCATACGTGAGAGATATCTATAATCAACTATCAGTATCATCAATACAAAATTATCAACTATTGTTTTAACATAGAACAAACATTCTGCACTTAATCCAAATTTGTTGATTGACTTTTTATTAGTCAAAGAATGGAGGAACATTTCCTCCCATATGGGTACGTCAATTCATTAAAAAATACAAAAATCTTATTAACATTGTGATCTCCTATACTAGCAATAGTCCTTTGTAGACAAATTAAAGGTAGGTACAAATTAACCACTTTACATATAATGAGTTCTCATGGTAAACTTATGAGGCATCTGTTTGTCCACCTGCAATCAAATCATCGTTATCAACTCAACTTTAACAGGATCACTCTGAGCTGAGCCTTGTGGTCTAGATTCAAACGTTTAAATCAGATAATAGTATAGTCATTATTTCATCAATATAGAACAAAGTAAATGAGAAAAACAACTACGACATAAAAAGTATAAAACACACGATTTATAAAAGTATCACCTGGTTGTTGTGGTTGTTTGCCAACATTGCATGGATAATTTCAGCAAGATCCTGATTAAAAGTAGAAGATTAGCTGGGTCATCGGCATCACTTATAAAACTATCACCTGATTAAAACTATCACCTAAAAACACATAACACATTCTCCTCACCTAAAAGAGACTACTAAGATAGTAGCCTAAGAATTGAAATAGTAGCCTAAAAAGAGACATTTTCTATAGTTGTTGTTTCATCTTTCTTTGGGACATTAGCAGGTTCAGCTTCATCATCTGGAAGATCATCAACGGCAATGACATCACTCCATTTCTACTTTTTGAGGTTGTCTTCATGTTTCCTTTTTTTGGTTGCCTCATTGTTGATTGCAAAAGCACGGATTATTTCAGCAATATCATGTATAGAACAAAGTAAATGAGAAAACAATTAAGACATAAAAAAGTATAAAACACATGATTTATAAAACTATCACCTGGTTGTTGTGGTTGTTTCCTAACATTGCATGAATAATTTCAGCAAGATCTTGTTAAAAGGAGAAGATTAGAATGCATGATTTGAAATGGTGATACATAAACATGTTTGTGTATGTAAAGAACATCATTGTTATGAATGTTTGCCATTATATAAACTAATCCGGTATGTGATTGTTTTGTATTGTAGGTTAAAGGTGATAATTACTACTCATGTGTTTATATAGTACATTGAATTAGGCGCCAATTAAAGTTTTTAAAGTTTCGAAATCAATATATCAACATTCTATGAATTGTGAGAAAAACAACCTAACTTTACTACATTTAAGGAAGGTAATATGGAAGCCTTTCTATGCCATATTCATTGTCTGCTATTGAAACATGATAAGAATAAATGGCATATCTGAGTTGTGTACTTATCTTCACATGTTTTTTTATAAAACGTGCTACAATAGATAGGGAGAATATGTCAAATGAAACCCGCGAAATTTTGCATGAGTTTAAGTGGTCCAAATTATTTTGAAGGATGATTTATGTGGTTCAGATTAAGGCTATGTCACATTACTTTCTCCATGTAGCGCCAACAATAAAGAAGTATAATTTAAATACAAGTATAGTGACTTGAATACATGAAAAAATTGTACGGTGACTAAATCAAACATTTAAGCAAAGTAGAATGACTTTTGAGTGTAAAAACTTTATTTTTTGCCCATCAATTATTATTGATGGGCACTTACAAAAAACTAAATGGACTCTTATGAGCACTTGTAAAAAACTATGTGGGCTACTAGGCGCATCTTCTTTATTTCTTGCCCGTCACTTTTTTCAGTTTTCAAACACGTTTTATTATTTTAGTTTTATACGTTTTCATCCGTTTTTGTCCGTTTCATACGTTTTCATGACTATTTATACCTCTCCTTATGTTTTCGCAAGTTTTCGTCCGTTTTCTTACGTTTTCGTCGGTTTTCGTACTTTTTTCATATGATTTCGTCCGTTTTGTACATTTTCGTCCGCTTTTTTACGTTTTCGTCTGTTTTTTACGATTTCTTCTACTTTTTACGTTTTAGTACGTTTTTAACGTTTTCGCCTGTTTTTATACGTCTTCGTCCGTTTTTTACGATTTTGGTCCCTTTTTTATGTTTTCGTCTGTTTTTTACATTTTCGTCTGTTTTTTACGTTTTCCTCCGTCTTTTTACGTTTTCGTTCGTTTTTTTACGTTTTTGTCCGTTTGTTTGCGTTTTCATCCATTATTTTACGTTTTTGTCCGTTTAATTACGTTTTCGTCCGTTTTTTACATTCTTGTCGGTTTTTTTACGTTTTCGTCTGTTTTTTACATTTTTGTCTGTTTTTTTACGTTTTCGTCCGTTTTTTACGTTTTCATCTGTTATTTTACGATTTTGTCTGTTTGTCTACATTTTCGTCCATTCTTTCAAGTTTTCGTCCGTTTATTTACGTTATCGTATGTTTATTACGGTTTCGTCCTTTTTACGTTTTGTCCGCCTTTACATTTTCGTCCAATTTTGTATGTTTTCGTCTGTTTTCGACTGTTTTTACGTTTTTGCCCGCTTTCTTACGAATGAATACTTAAATAAATGGCCGAAAACATTTTCGCATGTTTCTTACGTTTCTAAGATAGTAGCCTAAGAAGAAATTGAAATAGTAGACCTAAAAGAGACATGTTTAACAGTTGTGGTTCATTTTCTTGGGACATTAGCAGGTTCAGCTCATCATCCAGGAAGATTTCAACGGTAATGACATCATTCATTTCCACTTTCTGATGTGTCTTCCTGTTTCTTTTTTTTTTGTCAATTTGAGCCGTTATCAGATACGAACTTTAAAAAGTATCACAATACCCATCCAACTTTCAAAATTTGTGCTATTATCATACTTTTGATGACGTGTCATGTTATAAATGGTGCCACGTGTCAGACTTTCAGGTATGCCACGTCATTGCCACGTCATCAAAAGTATGATAATAGCACAAATTTTAAAAGTTGGATGGGTATTGTGATACTTTTTAAAGTTCGTATCTGATAACGGCTCAAATTGGAAAGTACGTTGCTATTACATGCCATTAACCCTATAAACTAATCCGGTATGTGATTGTTTTGTTTTGTAGGTTAAAGGTGAAAGTTACTACTCATGTGTTTATATAGTACATTGAATTAGGCGCCAGTTAAAGTTTTTGAAGTTTCGAAATCAATATATCAACATTCTATGAATTGTGAGAAGAACAACCTAACTTTACTACATTTAAGGAAGGTAATATGAAAGCCTTTCTATGCCATATTCATTGTCTGCTATTGAAACATGATAAGAATAAATGCCATATATGAGTTGTGGTACTTATCTTCACATGTTTCTTTATAAAACGTGCTACAATAGATAGGCAGAATAGGTCAAATGAAACCCCCGAAATTTTACATGAGTTTAAGTGGTCCAGATTATTTTGAAGGATGATTTATGTGGTTCAGATTAAGGCCATGTCACTAGGGCTGTAAACGAACCGGACGAACACGGACGAAGCCTTGTTCATGTTCGTTCATTTAGACACTAAACGAACATAAACGATCAGACGTAAATAAATATAAAAGTCATAATAATATACACCATATTGTGTTTTATAAGTGTTGTTTTGTTTAAGTAAAACAATTTTAAAACTATATAATGAATAGACGATCATAAACATATATACGATCATAAACGAACGAATAATCGGACGTTCACGAACATAAATAAACGAACAAGACTTTTGTTCATGTTCGTTCATTTAACTAAACGAACATAAAAATGTTGTTCATGTTTGTTCATTTAATAAATAAACGAACATAAACGAATTTTTCACCAAACGATTCACGAAATGTTCACTGAACGGCCGTCACCTTACTTTCTCTATGTAGCGCCAAAAATAAAGAAGTATAATATTGTCCTAAAAAACCGGATTGAATTGAAACTGCATAATCTAAAACATCTTATTCAAAAACCATAGTACGTAGTCTCAAAACAAAACCCTAAATCACATTCCTAATCACACATCACCCATTCCATCCTTCGTAACATACAATCTTCTTAATCCTTCCAAAGTTTCGATCAACCAGGTACGTATATTGGATTTCGAAAGAATACTATTATTGATTTTATTATTTTGTAAATGTTTTCTCTTTTGGCATCAAGTTTAATAATTGAAACGACCACCAGATGTTGATGAAGATTGAAATTAGGGTTTTGATGATACAATTGAATCTACAATCTTTACCCAGGTTTGATTAATTTTGAATGTGATTTTCAATTATTTATATTTTGATTTTCAATTATCGTCATTTTATAACAACAAATTGTTTGATTAGGGGTTTACATAATTCATCTTTCCTTCTTTTTTATTGTGCTTCGCATGAATGGCAGATGTATGTAGTTAATCAATGATCATGGATGCATATGCAATATCGCTAATGGACCATTTCGGTTGGAACAAAGCACATGTACTGGGGTAACTTATACTTCATAATTTTGTGCTTATGAATTCGGTTCAGATTGCAATTATTTATAGTAGAAAACTTAGGTATTAATAAGATGCCAGATCGATATATTGATTATGTGATAATAAAACTTGTGTGGTACTTGTCTTCTTGAGTTATTTTCTTTGTGGTATGATTGTATGAACAAAGTAACAAAGGTACTATGTATCTTTGACTTTAGGCGATCTGTACCGTTGGTTAACTTTGATATCTGTGATGTTTCAAGTGTTGGAAATGATAGCAAATACTTTAACAAAAGTTATGCAAGTTTAGGCAAAAGCTGATAAGAAAGGTATCTGTTACGGAAAGTTTATGTGTGTTGACAAAGAACATGACAATAGGGTAAATGCGAATTTGTGTATTTCTCGATTTTATAAATTGTTAACTTATTTAAATTTAGATTTCAAGAAATTGGTATAACGTCCTTCTAACTTTTATCAAACATGAAATTCAACATCATCATTGCCATCATGACATGGAAAGCACACATTCTATATAACTATGTATCCTCCGAAAGTGGCTTATAATGAATATTATAAGATGGTTTAACTAATCTTTTCTTAAATATAGGTAATGAGTTTTCTTATATCAAAACTCAAAAGATGGTTTGCATGCCATGGAGATTTTTGGATCGACTAATATAACAAAAGTGGACCTTAAATCGTGGTATGATACTAATCTATTTACTTGATTCTCATGATTTCGAGTTTATACGATAATCAATAATTAGACTGAGTTAGTTTCTTAAATACCTTAATTGTGGTCCAAAGTAATCAATAATGCATAATATGAATATCATTTTTAGGGAGATTCTCACAGTTATTTTACACAGTGTGTGTAAGGGCTAAAATGTTTGTGGACGCACCCAACCTGTCCCAACCCATTTTAACCCGCACTAAATATTACCCGTTGTAACTTAACCAACTACAGATCTACAGAGTTACAGGACATGTCTGACCCACCCATTCATTACCTATTAGAAAATGGACAAAATTATTTTTTGCGGATCGACCTGACCCGTTCAAGTTTGACCAATGATAAAATACTACTTGTCTTAGATTTTATGGATTTTGCTTATTACCCAATCTGCTTCCCACATCCAATTTGCAGAAAATGGCATTATTTACTCTACATGGTTTGGTCTTTATTGTAAATTGGTGAGTTTGATATCTTTTGTAATGGTTAACCAAGCGCATTATAACAATATTCCCTCAATCATGTGTGTTCCTTAGTCATATGAGAATAAGATCACAACCATCAGATGTATGTCTTGCTAACAACATGACCAATAGAAGAGCATGTTTAGGTGTTTTTAGCAGCTCTTGTGTTTTTAATTTTTCGGAAGAGATCATTAAAAAAGAATTATTTTTATTGCTATAACACCAAAAGTAGTTTTGGTGAACATTATTTCTCTTATTTTCAGAATAGCTCCGCAATTATTAAGGTCGGGGCAAGTGAAAAATGGACAGCATTCTATTATGTTCAAATTGCATCCATCAATTCACAATCAGGTTGTGCTTCAAATGTAGTTATAATTTAACACATTTGATCTCTTAATGGATTGTAGATCTACAGGGTGAAAAGCAGTTCTTTGTATACCATCCTGGTGCAACTCCCATTATCACTGCTCAGGTATTATCCTATACACAAATAAGTACAATTAAGACAATCATGAATAAAATACTTATTATGAAAAGTAAACACATGTTCTCGATTATGCACGTATGTTTTATAATTGAGAACGCGTGTTTAGTTCAATGTCAAAAGGTAAGACATTTAACATTTTAGTGCAATTAGTAGACGGTTAAATGTAAGTGCTTTTATAAATATAAGTTCTGTAAGATTTAACCATAACAACATAGCGTTTGGATATCCATACCCCCTCCTTTTTAAGTGCAATGCCAAATGTATTTAAAAGATGATATGATAACGCCGACTAACTTAGGTCACTCATAAATAGAATATATGATAAATTGTTTATGTGATTTTTACAGCAAGCAACTTTAAATTTTATTAACAGAAAATTTAATGCGAATGTTTGTAGGATATTAATTAAGACCTTGCATACACACGTGTTTGCTTGCAGTTTATAATGCGAATTTGTCACTACATGTATTTGATTGGCAAACAGGGACTGGTACAAGTTGAGTGTCAAAAATGGGCAAGTAAAGGTAAAAACATACACTATCAAGTTAGGGACAATAGAAAGGGGTACAAAGCTGGAGCACTTAAAGAAGGCTAAAAACATCAATATATTAACCAACGCGAGTATGTTTCAATTTTGTATGTTGATTTTCAATCAGAACCTGATTTTCTGTTGCAAACTATCCCCTAACATAATCATAACCCCGAACTTGGCCTCATCTAAACTCGCTGGAAATTTGGTAAACATTCTTTTCAAACTCACTTCACATTGGCGCTAAATACTTTTCTCTATAATTTAATTTTTATATAGTTACTTTGGCTCAGATCTCACAAAAGGTTTGAGATTTTACCTTTAAATAATTAGCTCATTTCACGTATCTTCTCATGTTAATCCATACATATTAGAAAATTACGAAGCATAGTATATCATTTCTAAAAGTGATTTGTTAGAAGTCATTAGAAATAGGTACCTAAATAAAGATAATCCTAATTAATATCTTCAAACGTGTTCAGGTTCGCTAATGTTCTGTTTTTATAGCCATACCTTGTGATAGTTGTCTACATTAGATATACTTATATTTCAAAGTGGTGTTGCAATGACAAGAAACGAAGTCAATGTGCACTATGAACTTGAGGATAATTGATGCGTTACTTTAGTGATTAATTTGTATATGACTTGATCCTATGGACCTGTTTTGCCTCTTTACTAATTGCTTCTGATATAATTTTCCAAGTTAAGTAATATAGACAAATTGTTAAAATCGTATGCTAATTTGATAGATTCATACAGAGTATTTAATAAGCATTTTCATAGGTGCTGTTTTTTTCACTTACACCTGATTGCACTAATTTGTAGCTTAATGCAGGATGGTAAAATGACACATGAGGGAGAAAAAGAAATTCAGCGTGATGTTTTGGAGAGTGGAATTAATAATGTCAACGTGCATCAGATTTACCATAAAGAAAAGCATCTGGTAATTGTCCTCATCTCATAATGTGGGTCTGACATTATTGTTAGCTCAAAATGTCAGATTTCTTGCTTGCTTCAAAAGTATAAAACTAATGTGCAGCGAACCCACACTTGATGGTTGTTGCAATGTAATTTGCCAAAAGATAATGGTCGTGGTGTCTCATTTTTATATGATATCTTATATGCTTTTTGTTTGCACACAAAATTGCAGGTTTGAAAAGACTTGTATTCCTATACAAGATTGCCCATGCCTTCGTATGGTTGTCACTCGTATTTGTCAGGGAATAACTTCATAGCCATTGAAGTGGCCTAAGTATGGGAATACATTCATATGTAGTTTCTTATTATTAGTTAGTTATTGAAGCGGCCTAAGAGGAAAAAATGTTTGAAGGTTCTTTGTTGTGATAAAGACGACGAATACACAAACTCTATAACAAACGTTGTGTACAAAGAAGTTTTATTCCTTAAATAAATAAGGATTGTAATTTGTTTTTTCTTATACTTTTCATTGTTCTTTGTATATATAATACATGAATACGTTTCTTATGTTTCCAATTATTGTGTTCATAATATTTTCCGTTATTCATTATTATGTACGAACTCGCATAATTCGTCAAGTAATATTATGAAGCTAGCCCTCTCTTCGGGGCGGGCTATGAAGCTAGTAATATATAAAAGATTTAATGAATATATTCTTTTCATATGATTTCGATAATTTGTTATAAAATAACTTATAAAACTATTAAAAAATAAAAATTATACATATACTTTTAAAAAACATAATGTTTAGTATACCAGCATTAAAACTAGTTAATGTTGTAATATTATATTGTTTTTTGTTTTTTGAGGGTGCTGGTGTGTGTTTGGCAAAAGAAAATCCCTGCTAATATCACGAAAGGCCGTTGCCATGCCACATCTTAAAAGAAAATAAAAATAATAAGCTACTCCGTTTTGTTTTAGTTTGCATCCGGTTTTTATGGAAGACATCAATCTCCCTGCTGATGCTCTTTTTCTTGGCCTTGACAACTCTACCCAGTAACTACACTTTTATCATTCTTATTTATTTAAAGTCATGTCATTGGTTTATGTAGCTTATCGGAATTCAATTTTTATTCGAACCCACTAAATATTTTTCACTTTACTTTATTTGGTATTATTTTTTAATGAAATCTTGTTGATGTTTTAGGTCACTAAAAGCAACTGTGTTAGATTCAAGTCTCAACATTGTATGTGCAGAATTAGTCAACTTTGATTGTGAGTTGCCTCATTACAATACCAAAGATGGTGTTTATAGAGATACTTTAATTAATGGAAGGATTGTTTCTCCAACTCTTATGTGGGTTGAAGCATTGGATGTTATTCTACTAAGATTGCGAAATTCCAAGAAAGTTGTTTTCGATAAAATTGTTGCTGTTTCAGGCAGTGCACAACAACATGGTAGTGTGTATTGGAAAAAGGGTAGTTTAGGGATTTTGTCATCTTTGGATCCTAAGAAGCCTTTAGTTGAACAATTTGAGAATGCTTTTTCGACAAAAGAGTCGCCTGTATGGATGGATAATAGTACGACGGAACAATGTAAGGCCATCGAGAAAGCACTTGGAGGTGCATTGGGGTTGTCAAAACTTACGGGCTGTCGGGCTCATGAGAGATGTACTGGCCCCCAAATTCGAAGAATGTATGAAACGTGCCCTGAAGTTTATCATGATACCGAGCGAATTTCGCTCGTGAGCTCATTTATGGCGTCTATTCTTATTGGAAGGTATGCTTGTATTGATTATACTGATGGCGCTGGGATGAATTTGATGGATATTAAGGAAAAGGCGTGGTCTAAGCTAGCTATGGAGGTTCGTGTTCATATATTGTATATAGTGCGTAATTATATGTATGCTTAAACTTTTGTATGATGATGTTGAACATAGGCCACAGCACCAGGTTTAGAGGAAAAATTAGGAAATTTGGTTCCTGCACATGCTATTGCTGGTTTAATTGATCCGTATTTCGTTGAAAGGTTAGCGGAGCATTATATAGCTTTTTCGGGTTTGAGGGTATTTTAGTCATTTTTTTATAATCATCATATATTTTTCTAATAGGTACAACTTCAACAAGGATTGTTTGGTTGTTCAGTGGTCCGGTGATAATCCTAATAGCCTTGCAGGTGAAACTTTGTTTCATTGTATGTTGTAGAATATGAGCTATGTTTGGATATTGAAACTCAAATATACTACTTTATTTCGTTCTTTAGTCCATAATCGTCTATTCGACTTTGTATTGGACTCTTGAAAGTAAAGAACTAATGCTTTATCCCGTCCATTATCTAGAAAGAGCTAATAGTTGGACTTTTGAGAGTCAAATTCTGTACCTAATATGTACTTAAGTCCAAAAAGAGTCCACATTTGACATAGAAACACAAATGTCCAAACTTAATTTATTTTGTCCTACATTGCAAAGTTGAGGCTGTTTTGTAGTTTGCAGTTTCAATCTTGTATTTTAGATAAGAGCCTTTAGTCAACTCTAGCTATGCATATACTTGAGGGTTTCTAAACTCTGCAGGATTGACTCTCAACACACCGGGCGATCTTGCAGTTAGTCTTGGCACTAGTGATACTGTAAGTTCAACTTCATAGGCTCCTGATACCATCTTTCTGGTACCTAAAATACCCTTCTCTTTACCATGTTTCTCTTGCAATACAAAGGAACATATAGTAAAGTTTGTGAAGAATTTATAACTTATGAGCCTATATGTAATATGGGTTATCAATAGGGTGACCCGCATTCCAGTATCCACTAATTTTCCTCAAACCCATGCAGCACCACTGAGTAATCTGTCTCCGCTGGAACATTTTCAGGTATTCGGGATAACCAAGAATCATAATCCTACCCTTGAAGGGAATGTTTTTCCTAACCCTGTTGACATAGAAGGTTATATGGTGATGTTGGTTTATAAGAATGGATCTATCACACGTGAAGGTACACTCCAGTATTTAATTAAATAAGGTGGCAATTTCTTATCAGTTAGTACTAGATAAAAGGGTAGATCCGGGTTATATTTTATCTCTAATAGGAAATGGTCAAATGGATCGGATGGGTCAAAATACGTCCAATGTGGGTTTTAAGCGTCCTAAAATAGTGTATTCTATAAATCAGGTTATTAATGAAATAAGATATCTGTTTGTCATATTCGACGCATTCTAAGTTCTAAAATAGGACAAAAAGTGTTTCGGGTAAACCAGACCCAACCTGTTACTCTACCCACCCATATTGCCACCTCCAGTCAAACTTCAATGCTAAAGAATAACAATTCAAGTTACATTTCATGGAAAAAAGATCTTCATAATTTGCTAAAGGTCGTAATCTTGGTAGATATACGTGATCGATGTGCTGATGGATCGTGGGAAGTGTTCAACAAGTTTTTACAGCAAGAACCTCCATTGAACGGTTCGTTTATCTATTCTAAATTACTTAAAGTCTTCATCTTCGTGCTTCCGTAGTTTGAAATCATTTTCTAGGTGGAAAGATGGGTTTCTTTTACAAGGATCATGAAATACTTCCTCCCCTTCCAGGTAAGGTAGCCATCCCTTTTTCTCGTATGTAAGATCATGGCTATTATAAATATTTACACTTTTGATTTTCTATTTTAATTATCAGTTGGTTTCCATCGATATGCCGTTGAGAAAATTGAAGGAAAGACGTTAGAAGGTGTAACTGAACATGAAATGAAGGAGTTTGATCCTCCTAGTGAGGTTAGTACGCTCATTAGTATGTTTTGACATTTAGATGTTGGAAATTGAGTCCATTTATATACTTTCTCTTATACGATGATTATGCTAGTTATAACTGGTTAATAAAATCAAAAGAGGTCAGACGGGTTTAAAGTGCCCAAAGTGAATTTGTATGCACATAGCTTCTCCCTTTCAGAAAACAAATATGCACACAACTTCTTTAGATACGTTTTTTGAAAAAGGATGCTTATTGTGATGATATAATGTTTGTCACTATTTGACATGATACTTCTTTGTGTAGTTCTTAAAATAAGATCAAATACTCATTTTTCTCCATTCCCAAGCTGTCTATTTTCATCCAAACGCTTTTGAGTCTGAGTGTGCGGCATCAGATTCTGAACTAGGTGTACACTTATGGGCAGGTTCGGGCACTGATAGAAGGACAATTTCTCTCGATGAGAGGTCATATTGAAAAGTGTGGGATGGCGTCTCCTCCAGAAAGGATTATAGCAACGGGCGGAGCATCAGCAAATCATGCCATTTTAAACACTATGGCTTCCATATTTGGCTGCAACGTCTATACAGTTCAAAGACCAGGTATTACTATTTGTTTTTGTCGCGTAGAAGACGGATACACCCTCAAAGGTGTTATTTTACTTTCTTTGAACAGATTCGGCTTCGTTAGGAGCTGCATTACGGGCAGCTCATGGCTTGGTGTGTCATAAGCAGGGCAGTTTTATACCAATTTCCTGCATGTACAAAGATAAGTTGGAGAAGACAGCTTTTGGGTGTAAGCTTGCTGTGACTACCAACGATCATCAGCTTGTTGCTAAATATGCCATCATGGTTAAAAAGCGGATGGAGATTGAGAATCGACTTATTGAGAAACTGGGACGTCGGTGACATGAATCAGGATCTCGGTGAATTTGATGGTATACATTTGTTTCACATACCGTCTCTGTACACAAGAAATTAGTTGTAATTTCACTAATAATTTGTGTGGATAAACAGTGTCATCTACGTTGACACGCACTGCAAGTGTATGCAAAATGTACGCCATTTTTTCCTTCATGACTTGTGAAGACGTGTAAAGTTTGTTCAAACTACAAAGTAGTGAAAATGCGAAGATTTTCACATTTATAAGTGTGAAAGATGTTTGCTTTTATATTATAAATAAATGCCTTTTTGTTGAGCTCGTGTTTAATTGGGTATTGTGGGTCGCAAAGTGGGGTCGAGAGGGTTTTTGGGTGTGCAAGTATAAAGGAAGTGAAATAGGAAAATGAGTAGGTGGCAAATGGCATGATGTGACACCGTTTTTAGATTTTGACCTGGTGACTAGATCCCTATTAGGCTGGATGGAGTAACAAGACCAAACTCATCTTACACCTCAGCGTCACGTCAGCTTTCTCTCTTCAACTTTATCACTCATCTTTCAACCGTAATAACACTCACCTTTCAACTAAACTCACATTTTATTAAAATACTCATTTTATATAAAATATACCTCATAAATAAATACCCACACACACTCACAAACCAAATAAAATAAATTAAATAAAAAACATGGTGGCCCACCTGTAAGTAACTCATTGAAGGTGAGCCACTCACCATAAAACCACAAACTCACGTGTGAGTTTGGAGGGCCGGAATAGCATTTCGAGAGTGACTTGCCAATTTGAATGGTGAGTTTCTTATTACTCCGTGCAGCCTTAGTCTGGATTTATAACCAACACATTAAAAAGCTTTAAGTATCGACATTCTAGTTTCTTCTATATGGTGACAAAAGCAAGGGCCTGATAATCCCAATGATTGGATTTTGAAGTCTATTTGATTAAGCACCAAGTTGCCTGTGGTCAGCATGACTCATAAATCTGCATTATGGGAGAGTTTGTCTCGGTTTAAACTATTCGGACCGAAACCGTATGACTTGTCCACATTTCAATGCTTTATCGACAATAAAAATAGTACTACCATTTATAGAACATTGCAACCCGCGTTTCGCCGCGGAGCGTGAGGATTAATTGTGAAACGGACCGATAACTGCAAAGACTATTTGCGTAAATTGTTGATAAATTTTTTTACAAAAATAATCCATCGGTCACCGTTACGTTGCAAAGGACTAACTTTGCAACATATATTTTTTAATATTAAAGTTAAAAAAAAAATTAACGACCGCTACGTAACGACCGTTAATAGTGTTCATCTCACCATTACCGAAGTTATTTTTGTTAATATAAAATTTGTCACAATTTCCAAAATATAGTATAGTAATAGTAAGGAGTAACTTTAAATTTTAGTATTCGTCATGAGATCTCTATACTCGTGGCCCAAAAGGCAAGAAAAGTAGGGGTGTTTATCGGTTTGGTTATGTTGGTCGTTAGTTTGTGTAGTTGTGTTATATTTATTAGGAATAATATTACAACAATATTGAAGATTAGAATAAACGTGATTGAGGCTTGCAAATCGCAGTGTCCTAAAACAAAATTTCATCCGTACAACGTTTGTTTTGAGGATACAACAATCAATTCAAAAAAACTTGAATCTATCGAATCTAATATAGCTTAATGATGGATTTGGAGAGTATTTTCTATGTATTTGATGATGAAAACGTTGGAATGATGTCTCAATTTATAGGAAGACTCGTGACTCTTCAAATGGTCACATTGGTTCACAAAAAAGTTGCAATTAGCGACGACTTAGCGACAGAAAAACCGCCGATAACTGACACGAACAGAAACAATCGCGATGGTTTGCATAATGACACCCTTTTAACTTAAATAAGCGCCAGAAATTCTAACAGACGCATCTTTACAACGAGTACGGTGATCCTGGCGGGTGCCGGGTTTGGGGTTTCTATAATCTGTGGTCCTTGGGAGGCGTCTACACTTTACTCGGCGGATGGATGTCTCGGCATGTGTTATATATTAGAGTATCACATTCTACTAAGATGATAGTATCAGCATCTTACCAAAGAACGTCATTATTAGATGAGTTATGGATGAGATGGGAGGTATCTAGTGTTCTATGTGGAGGCGCCTTTAGGAATTTTGAAGACATGCGTAAGATCTGTGCCTGGATAGAGGGATCTCTGAATTGATCTCGTTACGCAGCGAAAGGCGCTACTGAGACGATGAATGTGAGTATATTATTGGAGATTCTTTGTAAAGTTATTATGATGAGATGTGAGGGTGGCTGGTATAGTTTGGTTAGTTTAGTTGTTTATATTTATTAGGATTAGGGAGTAGATTGAGCTCTGACAAGAATAGGATAGAGGGTAGTTAGAATAGAGATCTGTTGGATGTGATGCGGATTTGGAGGAGCAAAGTTCGTTCGGGAGGTTGTACCTTATAAGTGGACAATCTCGATTGTTTCATCCTTCTCAACTAGTTTTATAGTGTAATAGGTGAGGTGAGTACAGACAATTCGAATGTTCGATAGTGACAAAGCTTGAACAACTGATCGAATCGTAGAGGTATAGTCTTTAATGTAATGTATTAGTTTGGGTGGCTTATGTAGAGTGGAGAGCAAGTATTGTAGGATTATGTAAGATCACGAGTGTAGAATGGATGTTCTCCTCGAGATGTGTATTATTAGGAGAGACGTACTGTGGACGTCTTTATATCGCGAGCTATAAGGGCGCCGAGGGTTTGGTGTGCTGCACAAGGAAAGTTGCAATGGAGGCGGACGATCTTAGTCTACTCGAGTGAAGAGCCGTGTCTCGTTGTGAAACTGACACGAAACAAAAACTCTCTATCGCGTGGCATGGGATGTGATATCTATAAAGGACGTGGGAGCTCCCGTAGAGTAGTAATCACTGTTATAAATACTCTATCTATCTTGGGCGGATATCGGCGATTCTATACTCATGAGATCCGTCATATTATAGGAGGCATTGGATTTAGTGATAATATTTTGCTAGATAGAAGTGGCAGATCGTGATATATATAGGTGTGATCAATCTTCCTCTACGAGAGTCTGCAATATAGAGCCGTAGTAACGCAGCGTATTATACGGGATTGATAGCCGATGACGCTCTCTTGGAGCCGGGGCCACACTTTAGTGACTTACATTACAAGGTAAAACGCAAGATAAGCTCGCCACATTTGTAATGCATACAGAAGAGGGAGGGAGTGGCAAAATATTTAAAGTATTAGGACAGGCTTGATATTATGTCGTAGTGAGTCCGCTTTAGAGAGAGTGAAGTATGGGAGTATCAGTGTGTAGAGTATCTTAGGTGTATGGTGTTCTTTATGACTGGTGAATCCGAGATATTCGGCTGCAGTGAGTACTTATGATGGAGGTTCATGAGCTTGAGATGAGAGTATTTCTTGACTGTCTCTTTGTGAGGTAGCGCGTTGTGAGAGGCTTGATTACGCGACGGATGTATTAGTTAGGTGTAGACGATTCGGAGGAGTTCGTCAAGTGATATCTCAGCTAGTGACATATCTATGAGCAATTCGCTCGCGAGCTGATCTTTCCCGTGTTGATGAGGGGATATCGATGTGGTCTTTCATATGGTCAGCAGTGAGGTCTCCTAGATAGTGATTTTACGAGGAGATATCTCGGACGTAGGATCTAATTAGCCAGTCGTTGTTGTGAGGGTTGCGCGAAAGAAGCTCTAGTGGCCGGACTGCGCATCGATTTCTGACTGATATAGTATGGCAGGTATATGCTCGAATATGCTTAAACGAGTCGGTGTATGGTATGATCTCAACAATCGCGATGGTTTGCATAATGACACCCTTTTAACTTAAATAAGCGCCAGAAATTCTAACAGACGCATCTTTACAATTGTAATGGTTCATTAGCAACGGTTTTGTGACAGAAAAACTATCGCTAATATCCATTAACACTTTACATGTTCCAACACTACCCCACATTTACTATTCAAACACCAATGATATCCCACATTTGAATAGAAAATACGATAATTTAAAGTTACTTATTATTTTATTTCCATTAAATGTAATATGATATGCATTAGATAAGGTGTCTTTTGGACTTGAACCTTTCCCAGTGAGTACTTATCGGATCTACTTGGTGGATAGTGAACATTAGTCTTGAACTAACCACGTTATATAGTAAATCGAGATAATGAGTATCACACATATCATATCTATGCAATAACATATTCTTACCGTTGTGTTCATTTCGGTCATGAACATATCCTTATTTATGACAATTTTAGAGAACTTAGCCATATGGTTCTCAAAGATGCGACCACACATCAATCTCGTATAGGTAATGCCAATCAAGAACATTATGTAGTATTCCGCTATAAAAGCCATTAGCATTATTAAGAATTAAAATTCAGCCCTTAATCATCAACGGATAAACACAAAAAAAATCATCTTAGGAATGGGCATACTTTTGTGTTAGTGATTTTTGAGCTTTACTCAACTAGTTTTTCTATTGAACCTAGACTGTTAGAAATACGAAAAAGACTCGGTCACTCCTAATATGTATTTCGTAGCTCGTAAGCGTATGGTTAAATGTAGCTAACCAGGCCAAATCCATGGGATACTAAGTCCATAGCCGGCCATATGTAACACTATATAAGCCCTCTCCATGCCTTGGAGTGGGTGATGGTCATTTTATAATCTAAGTTTTCTCTCTCTTTTGTTTCTCTCTCTAGAAGTGTCCAACCACTCTTTCTCTCTCTAAGATTTATTACTTTGATTATGTGTGTGATTAGATAACATGTATTTTACAATAGGTATCAGTCGCCATGGGGTGATTTAGAGTGTTTCCGTGTGCGTTTTTTATTCAAAAAGGGTGCGTTTGTGTTGCTAGTACACGAACCAAAAAGTGTACAACTTTTTTGGTGTTGAAAATCATAAAGTTCGTGTTTTTAAAGTTCTAGTAGCTTAGTAATACATAGTTGTACAAAAAAAATCAAGTAAAAATGTCAAAAAGTATGTTTTTTTAGTGATTTGAAAAGTTGGTTTTCTGAATTTTAGTAAGGCACCGAAATTGCCACTCTGAAGGCACCGAAATTGCCACTTTGAGTGTTCACCAAAATTGCCATAGCACCGATATCTCCATAGCACCGAAATTGCCATAGCACCAAAATTGCCATATCACTGATTTTGACATAGCACCGATTTTGCCATTTTCATTAGCCAAAATTGCCATTTATATTAGCCGATTTTGATAGCCGAAATTGACAATTTGGTAATCGATTTTGCCACTTTTGTGTCAACCGATTTTGCCACAATATGTGTTAACCGATTTTGACAAGTTGTATTAACCGATTTTGCCATTCTCAGTTAGCCGAAATTGACAACTCATACTTAACTGATTTTACCATTTTTCTAAAACAAGAATTCTTATTTCACGATTTTTTCTTTGATTTGTAAAATCCCGCGAAATATTCAATTATTTTCTCGGTTTAATCAAATTTTGTAAAATCCAGTGCAATACTTATTCTCCATCACTTTAAACAAACAACACTTTAACACAGCAACCTCTAATCACTAAACGATCAAAATCTTATCTTTTCACACATCACACATCAAATTTCAATGGAATATTTGAATTCTAATTCACAAGAGATAGAGCTGCACCAGTTGCAACTAGAAGAAAGACAAATGCACTTCAACGGTATGACATGTTTTAAAGGACTCGAGTCACATCTCACAACTCTCTATCCGATCAGTGATTTTTTTAATGAAGAAGTTTTAATACTATTTGACAATGCATTTATCGCATTCTTCGATGAAGAGCATCAAACTTTCAGGATGAATATGTTTCATAATTTAGATCAGTTACAACTGCAATTTGAAAGAGAGAATATTCATGCAGTTAATGCAAAGACTTGTCTTGAAGTACTCTGAACTCAGTTAAAGGAATTTTTTGCCTGAAAAAGGTAACTTCTTTAAATTATGTGGATCGTCTTTGGCAAGAGGATTTCAAAGACTACACGGGATGTGAACCTGAAACTTACAGAAGTGATTTACTCAAGTACCTGGATATACTTGACAAGTTTATTGAAAAAGGGTACATAAATACAATGAATTACGGATGAAAGAATGTGAAGTTAAAACAATAAAGGAGACTAAAAAACCGTTGAATGAAGCAATACCTCATGAACATGAGATTGTGAAAATTTTCAAGCTACAGTCAAAAGATGCTTAGATCAATCTGGTTCAAGCAGTGGATGCCAATTTGGTTGTCACGAAAAACAGTAGGATTGAGTTAGAAAATAACAACTCATAGAATACACTCAACAAATCAGTGAATGAAACACAGATGCAGATGCAAGAGGGAAAGGTTGATATGGGTAAAGCATTAGATGCTGGGTTGGTTGTTACAGAAAGCAGTGGGAAAAAGTCAGACAAGCAGGATACAAGCAGCAGATCACGGAATTATATCACACATGCTGTGGATGCAAATATCAGACCAGTAAATGACCAAGAGACATTTGCTGAGGTACAATTGACTGTTCAAGATAATGTACTTGCTAATAAACATCAACATACTAAGCAATCTGAACACACTTATGACTCATATCTATTGGAAAAGATTGATAGCAATACCACTCATGATTTAACAAATATGAGTAATAGGGGAGGAGAGATTGATCAGAATGCTGAAGAAAGTCAAGTTACAAGTCCTTTACTTGATCCATTAACTCAACCTAACACAAGTGAACAATCATACCAATCTCTCGAGTCTGAAAATATTTCTCTCAAGAAGACCGTTGCCCAATTTCAAAAAGATTTTTCAAGATGGAAGCACATTGTGTTAATCTGGAACTTAAGTATAAAAATCAAGCTTTAAAATTCGGGCAACATGGTCAAATTTTGAATGAAACAAGTAATAAAGCCAAGATTAAAAAGGAAATAGAGATGCTTGAAACAATTAATATCGAATTGGAACATAGTGTGGCTAAATTATTTGCAGAGAATGAGAAGTTGCATAAGGAAAATGAGCATTTGAAACAGACTTACAAAGATCTTTATGATTCTATCAAAAAGACACGAGTTCAGATAAAAGACCTTAATGATAAACTGATTGCTCAAGTAAATAGTAAGACTGTTGAAAATGCTAATTTAAAGGCTCAAATTCAGGAAAAGGTTTTTGCGAAGGTAGCATTAAAAAACGAATTTAAAAAGTTAAAAGAAAATAGTGTGGATACTAAGTTTTCAAAACCATAAATCTTTGGGAAACCGATTTTATCATTCGTGAAAACGCCATAAATCTTAACTCGCGAAATTCAACCTCATATGAAACCATGGGTTGATATCATTCGTGAAAACGCCATTTGTCTAGGAGGTCATAAGGATCATGTCTCCACGTGTCTTTGTCATATGCTTTATTGCATTGACACCTCCACTCGATACAATCTAGCATTCTTCATTCTCAAAAGAATGGAAAAGACTCGAAGCAAACCTAAGGAACTCTTACCTTGTGGAATGCTTTTGACTAGATTGTTCAAACATGTTGTGTCCGTCTTTCCTGAGCTAGCAATTGATCTATATATCTCACATGATCAAGTCATGCATCCCTTCGCTCCTCACTATGAGCGAAAGACGCGATCGGATCGTGGCAAGAAAAGACCTCGTGAGTCAAATGCTAGCTCCTCCTCCACCACTCTAAATCATCCATCCTCATCTCATCCGTTGGATGATCCCATTGATGAAAATGATGATGAATCATTTCATTCCAATCCTTCCTCTCCATCCTAAAACGTCTCCTCCTCGTCTAATGATGTCTCTAGAGTCTGTTAAAACCCTCCTCATGAAAGTCAAAATTTGAACACCTATCTCTCCGAAACTATAAATCTTCAAACCCAACAACGAGATGCTCACCGGGAAGGGTTAAGGTCAATTGGACAAGCTCTCAAGAACATGATGGGTGGAAAACAGAAGTGAAAATGTTGGCATAACTACTAAGAGAATATTATTATTATTATTATTATCTTTCGTGTTTTATACATCATGTCTTTTAATATGTTATTCGGACTAGGAATGGCAAATGACAAATTACATTTGACTTGGATGTTTTTCTCAATCTTATCAACGTTCTATGATTAGCAAATTTTATGAATATGACATGCGAACAATGCCACCACTTGCTAAATGATTTGTATGCTAGAATAGGACTACATATTATTTGAACTAGTTGATTCTTGAATTTGGTAGATGCCGAAATCACTAGATTTAAGAAAAAAGGAAAACTGGAAATTTTCTTTCTTCCAAAAAACGGCCCTCTTAATTACCCGGAGGCCCCCCAATATATTTAGGACCGCCTGGTGATATGGGACCGCCGCCATGGGGGATCAAAAGTTTTGAGTTTGCCTCTTTTTCTGTATCTTTGACATCCTACCCACATTCTCAAGCTGACATTTCTCTGTTTAGTTAAACCATTTTTGGCATCCTATTCCATCCAAACCATGATTTGCCATGTTATACTATCCTTTCGATTATTTAAATTATCAAGTTCTCATACTTTACTACCACCCTCACCTTCTTCATCCTCTTCTTCTTCATCATCAATGTCTTGCTTAAACCACCATTCTAACTTCTCTAGAAAACCAAGAATGTCGGTAAGACAAGTATGGAAACCCAAAACATCTACTCCAAAATCATCACCTCCTTCTCAAAATGACTCACCTCCACTTCCTTCAAGAGTCTACTTACAATCTCCTTCACCACCACCATACAATCCCTTAAGAGATCAAATGATCAACCAATTTCACAACATCTCCACCATCCTTGATTCACACACTAATCCATCCAATGCCTACATTCATGTACCACCTTCACCACTACCACAACAAATCCATCCTCCTTCTCATGCTCAAGTTGAATTTCACTTAAGTTTTTGCTATTGTTGCAAGTTTTCTAGACACCAATTGCACACCTTGAGAAATGAAATCAACTTCATTCACTTTCTTCTTACCCGTCCCATACCTCAAACTCGTGCCCCTCTAAATCATGTGTCACCAACCCCTTCTTTTTCCCTCTTTAATTAATCATTCTCATATGATTAATCTACCTTCTATCTTTTGATTATGGCATCTTCTACTCTTCAAGAATTCACTAGTGTAGATCTATGCCTTATTATGTCTTTATGATTATCTACTTTCTATTGTAATGATTCATACAAATATTGTATGAATTTGTCGTAGCTCGTATTAGATCTAGTTTTATCTTATGTTGTATGAATGTATTAGTTGCATTTGCTATTGTATAAGTTTCTTAATTGTTGAATAAAACTCTCTTTTGGGTGACTTAAATATAATGTGTTGCTTAAAAGATATTTGTCTTGCACTTGTATTTCTAAATTTGTTTTGTAGTAAACAAATTTCGTAAGATCGATCCCTTAGTGCCCCGAACAAGGGGGAGCATACATCAAGGGGGAGTCTTGATATCGTCTATTTCTCTCTTCCTAAAATTACTCGACGATCATCCTTTTTTTGAATTTGATAAAAAGGGGGAGAAATAGAACAAAACTCATTAATAATGTGTAATTATTAATTTTATACAAAATGAGTTTATATTTTGTCATCATCAAAAAGAGGGAGATTGTTAATACAAATAATGTCTAAAAACGTTATTTATATTTTTCGCCTTTCAATGTTTTGATAATAACAAAATGAAAACGTTTACGATAAAATTAAACGTTTACAAATTATTAATCGTAAAATTCCATTTCTAAGCATAATTAGTGATCAAGAAAATATTTTTCTCTTATCAATTACATTTTTATAAAAAATTTTCACAAAATTAATTATACACAATATTTTCTAATTAAAAGAAAAGTTTTAATAAAAACTTAAAATTTGAAATTCAAATTTTCCCCCCAAAACGGAAGCTTCTATTCCAGATACAACCTTCCCAACAAAAAGACAAAAAGGGAGCGGAGTCTACCTGGCGGCCCCCTTATATATCTGGGACCGCCGAAACCGCCGCCAGTTACCATTGGTTTTTCCTGCCTATAAATACTTCTCCATCTCTTGCTGAAAATCAGACCTCTTTGCACGAATTTTATCACACTTCTTTCTCTCGCTAAAAACCTTCTTTCTCTTACTAAATATCTTGATCACTAACATCTCTTGATCTTGTTTAAAGTGATCTAATCTCTTCTTCTCATCTTTTCCCTCTCATTCAAGTGTCTTGTGTGATAATTGATGCTGAGACTGAGCGTTCCCGTCGAGTTATGGGAAGAATAATGTAAAATTTAAATTAGGATTATATATAAATTTACTAGGTTTCTCGTCAAGATTTGATACTAAGGCGGGGATAGTGTTATCGTCGACGTTCTGCCGAAGGATCAAATCTCTTTTGTAATTATCTTGTGTAGTTGTGGATTTGGATAATTGGTTTTTATAAGTGATAGTGTAGATCTAAGTGATCGGAGAATTGTTTGTGTAAGTGGTAGGATTGGTACTTGATTAGATTAGATCAACATTTAGCTTAGTGTGGAAAATAAGGGGTATGAACAGTGTAAAGGTTTTCTCCGTCTTGAAGGAGCTTGTTGACATAGGGAAATATCGAGTAGGAAACTGGGGAGTGGTGTAGGGCGATAGTTGTGCTTCGTAGCCGAACCACTATATATCTTGGTGTCTTGGTTTGATTGTTACTTCTATCATTCTTTATATTGTTTGATTGTATTTACTATTAGTTTAGATATTTAATTGCATTAATTCAATATTGTTGGTTGGTTTAACATACTACTCGAATATAAAGTATTTTGCTAAGCAAAGTTTTAAAATGTGAATTGATTTTTGGAAAATTTTTTGTGATGTTTTTTGATATTTGATTTTTTGATTTTTTCTATTGATTGATTTTTATTTTTGATTTTTGTTTTGTATGTGTTATGATTTTTGTTTTTTATTTTGATTTTGATTGATTTTTTTGAATGGTTGTTTTGATGAATTGTGATTTTTAGTTTTTGATTTTTTTTATTTTTGTTTGTTTGTGTGTGATTGATTGGGAATGATTGATTGTTTTTGAATTTCGAAATATGTTATGGATTTTGATAATAGTGTTGTTTTTTTTGTATTGATTGTGTGAATTCTTGATTGTTTTTTTTTATTGATGTTTTATTTTGAATGATATATGGTTATTTTTTTTGATAATGATTGAATTTTGGTTTTTTTTTTTTTTGGATTTTTGTTTTTTGTTTTGATTTTGTTGTTTTTGAAACGAACCTTGTAATCTATTCATTCCTTCTTGTTTCCACATATATGAATAAACAGTTATGTGGTTTCTATACTGACTCTAGCTTGCCCAAACAACACAAAGTTGAGCTCATTACATATCCGTAGACTAGCACAGTTGAAATGGCTAGGTTTTAAACAACATATGTAAAGCTCCATAAAAGGTTATAGTAAGTGATAAACAATAAAATAAAATACAACGAGGAATTAAGGAAACAACATTTGTTTATGACAATTCATAACATTCATATTATCCTAAAAACATGGCTATTACCTAAAGGTATTAGACGACAATGCTACAATAATGTTAACATCCAAAAAAAGCAAATGCACTTGTCATCCATGCCAGCAAGAAAAATGCATGAGTTGTCTAGTCAAGTCTTGTCATGGTTCAACATCGTCACGAGTTCAAATCCTGGCCTAGAATATACGATTTGTATGTCTAGTGCAAATAGGGTGTAAACGAGCCGAGTACTGCCAAGCTCGAGCTCGACTCGAATACTAAAACTCGAGCTCGAAACTCGGCTCGAGCTCGGCCGAGCTTTATATTTCAAGCTCGAGCTCGACTCGTTATATAAAACTCGAGCTCGAAACTCGACTCGAGCTCGATTATTTCCACATTTCATGCTCGAACTCGATAAATACTCGCCATATGAAGCTCGACTCGACTCGATTTATGAAGCTCGATAAGGCTCGCGAGCTTAACGAGCCGAGTATTATGAAGCTCGAACTCGACTCAAAAATATACTCGAGTAGCTCGAGCTCGAGCTCGACTCGTTTAGATCGAGTCGATTTCGAGTAGTTTACGAGTCGATCTCGAGTAACTCGCGAGTTGTCTCGTCTCATTTACACCCCTAAGTGCAATCACTTTTTAGTCAAGAAATCAAAATAGTGTAAAATGTAACACTGATGTTGAATACGGAGTACTAGTTTGGTCTGGAAATTATTGTCAAACT
The DNA here is from genome assembly GCA_026074375.1 of Tanacetum coccineum. Classification (NCBI taxonomy): domain Eukaryota; kingdom Viridiplantae; phylum Streptophyta; class Magnoliopsida; order Asterales; family Asteraceae; genus Tanacetum; species Tanacetum coccineum. The sequence continues at coordinate 17,285 of BQNB010038827.1, read as the reverse complement.
ATTTTATTTCTTCTTGCGTTAAATTAATTGTTCACTTTTAAAAATATATATATTTAGTTCGAGATTATTATATTATCTGTTAGATATTAAAAAAAGACTCGGTCACCCCGTGTATTTTACTGTTTATTATAGCTCGTAGTTTAATAGTTAATCGTATGCTGCCATCAGTTGGTACACCTGGATCTGAGAAAAATGTGTCTTTTCAAAAATCTATTTTGGGTCCTAGACCAAAACACATAATAGTAAACAATGTAAGAGTTCCGTTAGTTAGTTGTATAAGAAGATAAGCATTCTATAAGCCACTGTCAAAACCCGGAGTTGGATTTTCAAAACCAAATTTTAGATCAAAAACTCCACCACCTAGAAGAGTCATAAATAATTATCATCGTCCTAAAACACCGCAACCAAAAAGAAACATTGGTCGACAAAATCAACCTCGTGGTTTTCCTGTAACTTGGAACATACTTCCACTCAAAGTTACATGCCATGGGAAATGTGTCTTCCATTTCCACAATCCTACCAATTGCATCAATGCAAAGGATGTTTAGCTTAACAAATTTGGACCATGAGTATTGGCGGACCAATGTTTGAGGGTTTGACTTATATAATAGATTGCCTTGGGAGTCGACTTGGAAACCCGATGAGTGGATAAAGGATAGAGGATGCTCCAAACACATGACGGGTAACCGAAAGACTCTTTCAAGATACAAGGCCATACACGGAGGTAATGTTTTTTTTGTTACAATCATTCGCAGTAACATCATGGAAAAGGTACGATTTCAAAATTGACCCTCCAAATAGATAATTAGAGCATTTAGATAAACTTAAGATTTAATTGTTAAATATTAGGGACAAATACATGATAAAAGTGTTAGATAACTTTCTCTGAACATGATAGTGAAATCACTAAGGATGGTAAGGTCATAGGTAGAGGTATTAGGAAGAAAGGCTTATATGTGATGAAATTAGGAAATAAGCCTAAAGACAAAATTTGTCTAGCAACGATTGATGAAAACTTCACGTTGTGGCATAAGAGATTAGGTCACGCAAATATACATCTCATTTAATCGTTAGCAATAGGAATTAGTTAGAAACTTATCTAAGCTTAAGTTTGATCAACATTTCTGTGATGCTTGCAAAATTGGAAAGCAAGCTCATGCTAGTCATAAGGCTAAGAATATAGTCTCAATGACTAGATGCTTAGAACTCCTTCATATGGATCTCTTTGGTCCATCCGCCATACGGAGTTACAGAGGAAATCGCTACACCTTAGTCATAGTAGATGACTACTCTAGGTATACTTGGACTAGATTCCTTAAGGACAAAATCGAATCTTTCGATCAATTTGAAATATTTAGTAAGAAAATTCAAAACCAATTAGGTTGTACAATAGTGTCAATAAGAACTGACCACGGTAGGGAATTTGACAATGAGGTGCAATTTGGAGAGTTTTGTAATGCCAATGGTATTACACATAACTTCTCAGCTCCACGCACTCCTCAATCAAATGGCATGGTTGAAAGGAAAAATAGGACACTTTAAGAAATGAGTAGGACTATGTTGAATGAGCAATCGTTACCATAAAAGTTTTGGTGTAACGCAGTAGACACTTTAACATACATTCTCAACCGAATCCTAATTAGAGCCATCTTAGGAAAAACACCCTACGAACTTTTAAGAGGTAGGAAACCTACGTTAGATTACTTTAGATTGTTTTGGACAGCAACGTGCTTCATTTTAAAACACAAAAGACTACCTTACAAGTTTGGACCAAAGTCTACGAATGGGTATCTTTTTAGTTTAATCTCAAAATAGTAACGCCTATAACATCCTAAAATAAAACACTAGGAAAGTCGAAGAATCACTTAACGTGACATTCGATGAAACTCCTCCACCCTCTAAGACATCACCCTTGGTGGATGATGACTTAGATGAAGAAGAAGCAATTAAGGTTACCAAAAAGAAAAACCTAGAAAGTGACATTGTGGATGAAACTTTAGAGATTAACGAAATAGTCAATATTAAGAAAATCATGAACCATCCATTAGAAAATGTCATAGGAAACCTTAACCAAAGAACCCTTAGATCATAAGCCCAAAACCAAAGTAACTTCTTTTGTTTTATATCAACTATAGAACCTAAGAATGTGAATGAAGCCTTAACGGATGATAGTTGGATAGTCTCTATGCAAGAAGACTTAAATCAATTCATTGCTAACGACGTTTGGGAATTAGTTCCACAACCTAGGAATATGACAATTATAGGAACTAAGTGGGTGTTTAGAAATAAGTTAGACGAGAACGGTATTGTTTCTCGAAATAGGGCTAGGTTAGTTGCTCAAGGCTGTAATCAACAAGAGGACATCGATTATGATGAAACTTATGCCCCAGTTGCTATACTTGAGTCAATTAGGATACTATTAGCTTATGCTTGTGCTTTAGACTTTAAACTATTCCAAATGGATGTAAATGTGCATTCCTGAACGGTTTTATCAATGAGGAGGTATACGTGGCACAACATCCAGGATTCATTGACTTTGAAAAACGGATCATGTTTATAAACTAAAGAAAGCTTTATATGGTCTTAAAAAAGCACCTAAAGCTTGGTATGATAGATTAAACGCTTTTCTTATTAAACATGCATATAAAATAGGAATGGTAGATAACACTCTTTTTACTAAGAAGAGAAGTTCAAACCTCATCATCATTCAAATATATGTCGATGGAAATCATTTCGGTTCGAACTTGTCAATACTTGTGTGCTTGAATTTTCCTAATTCATGCATGAACGTGTGGGCCAAAATCATGCATGACGAGTTCGAGATGAGCATGATGGGTGAACTTAACTTCTTCCTTGGACTACAAATAAAACAAATGGAAGATGGTATTTTCTTTAATCAATCTAAATATATTAAAGAAATGCTTAAGAAATTTGGCTTAGAAGAATCTAAACTAATGAAAACCCCTATGTCCTCCGATACCAAACTCACGAAAGACGAAGAGTGTGAGTCGGTAGATAGTACTAAGTATCAAGGCATGATAGGTAGTTTATTATACCTAACGGCAAGTAGGTCTGATATCATGTTTAGTGTCTGCCTTTGTGCCCGCTTCCAAGAGGTTCCCAAAACCTCTTACCTTGAAGCGGTTAAACATATCTTCTGATACATTAAAGGCACTACGCACTTAGGATTATGGTATCATAAGGGGACTGACATAGAAATAGTAGTATATGCCGACTCTGATCATGTGGTAGATTATGTGGATCAAAAGAGCACTAGCGGTATTTGTATGTTCGTAGGATGTTGTTTGACATCTTGGTTCTCGAAGAAACAAACCGCTCTTGCTATATCCACTACCGAAGCCGAATACGTAAGCGCCGGAAAGGCATGTCAACAAGCACTATGGATGAAACAAGCTCTTATTAACTACGACGTTCGACTCAACGACGTCCTGATCATGTGTGACAATAAAGGCGCGATTGACCTTAGCAAAAACCCGGTGCAACATTCTCGAACCAAACACATCGAAATTCGTCACCACTTTCTTCGTGATAATGTCCAGAAAGGACATATCTCAATCAAAAAAGTGTCATCCGTCGACAACATCGCTGACATTCTTACGAAACCTCTTAAATGTGAATCGTTTAACTATCTACGTCTTGGTTTAGGAATGATGGAACACATTCCATAAATCATACTAGTCCGCTTCTCCTTCTTCTGTCTCAATTCTAGTTCGTGTTCCATTCTGTGTCGTGACAACTTAAATACATCATCCGAAGTACCTTAAGCATTTTTAATTCGCGAAATGAAAATTAAAATGTCACTTTATTTGTAAATTTTTTTATCAAAGACTAAGTCCAAAATCCCTCACTTAGGGCGGCCCCTATACCCTGGGAGGCCCCCCAATATATCTAGGACTGCCAGGCGATATGGGACCGCCATCAGCAGACACTAAATCTGAACACTTAATCAAAAAATTTTCAAAACACAAAAACAAACACCTCCTTTATATCAGAATTGATGAACACGAACCCAACACTCCAAAAACTCAAAATCAGCCACTAAAACTATAATTAAAGATCAAATCAACACATATAATCACTCACAACATCTTAAAGATCATCAATTGTAAGTCATTTCATCTATTTTCTTTCAATTTGAGTCTAGGGTTCATGATGAACACTAAAATTGAAATTGGGGATTTTTCATTTTTCTTTCAATTTTATACAATTAAAACTACTAGGATACAATGTATAACTAATATGCTTCCCCGTAGACATAGGATTTGCATACATTAGTGAATTTGTTGAAAAATTAATTTCAAACCAAAACCCCTATTTTATTTTCAAATTACTCACATTAGGAACATAATAAAATTGTGGTTATGCATTGTCAATACAACTTAAAAACATTTTCAAACACATGCATATTGATCTCATGAACAAATTTCGAGATACATAATTCATATGTATTTTTTGACTTGTTTGGATGAGCAAAATCAAACTAAGAAGCGTTTGGATTAACTCTTAGGATTTTAATTATTAGGTCGAGTTAATCGTTAATTCACATTTGTCACATCTAGGCATACACTAGGCACAAACTCAAAATATCAACACATATATAAGATATTAAAGTGTGATTTGATTGTTTTATTTTAGGTAACAATGCCTCCATTTACCTCATTAGATCATTAAAAGACCCAAAACTACATTCCACTCATATCAAATGAATTTAATCAACCCCTAAGAAACATAATTGCAAATCTTGAAAAACGATACTTTCATAAGGGTAGGGTTGTGAGTCAAAACTTTGAAAACATAAGTCATATCCGTGCTAAGTTTGAATCAATTGACTTTGATTGTTTGTTAAGCTTAAATGAACAAATTATTCCTTGTTTTGTTCTTAAGTTCTATAGTCAACTAACTTTTGATTATAACTCTACGGGTCATTTTGTGGTCAACTTTGTTATACAAAGTAAGTCATTCTCTCTCACTCTTGAGGAATTTGGTCAAATCTTAAAGATACCTTTCAAAGGTCATGCATCACACACCGACATGTGGTCACTCGACTACTTGTCAATAAGTGTTCCGAGCAAAGGTTGTTATAAAACCACTCCTCCGTCTCCAAGAGTCGTCAAGTCCTTCATTCAAATTCCTAGACAAGGTCAAGTCACTCGTACTAAAAATAAGAAAACCATTGTCGTCGATAAAAATGAAATCTTAACTCGAAATTCAACCTTATATGAAACCATGGGTTGATACCATTCGTGAAAACGCCATTTGTCTAGGAGGTCATAAGGATTATGTCTCCGCGTATCTTTGTCATATGCTTTATTGCATTGAAACCTCCACTCGATACAATCTAGCATTCTTCATTCTCAAAAGAATGGAAAAGACTCGAAGCAAACCTAAGGAACTCTTACCTTATGGAATGCTTTTGACTAGATTGTTCAAACATGTTGTGTCTGTCTTTCTTGAGCTAGCAATTAATCTATATATCTCACATGATCGAGTCATGCATCCCCTCGCTCCTCACCATGAGCGAAAGATGTGATCAAATCGTGGCAAGAAAAGACCTCGTGAGTCAAATGCTAGCTCCTCCTCTACCACTCTAATCATCCATCCTTATCTCATCCGTTGGATGATCCCATTGATGAAAATGACGATGAATCATCTTATTCTAATCCTTCCTCTCCATCCCAAAACATCTCCTCCTTGTCCAATGATGTCTCTAGAGTCCGTCAAAACCCTCCTCGTGAAAGTCAAAATTTAAACACCTATCTCTCCGAAACTATAAATCTTAAAACCCAACAATGAGATGCTCACCGGGAAGGGTTAAGGTCAATTGGACAAGCTCTCAAGAACATGATGGGTGGAAAACGGAAGTGAAAATATTGGCATAACTACTAAGAGAATATTATTATTATTATTATTATCTTTCGTGTTTTATACATCATGTCTTTAAATATGTTATTCGGACTAGGAATGGCAAATGACAAATTACATTTGACTTGGATGTTTTTCTCAATCTTATCAACGTTCTATGATTAGTAAATTTTATGAATATGACATACGAACAATCCCACCACTTGCTAAATGATTTGTGTAGAATATGAGTAATCTTTAACAACAAGAACTAGAGAGAGAAAGTGGGAAGGCAGGATGTATTTTATAGTTTGAGAAAGCAAGAGAAAGAAAATGCATTACTATGTAAAAAATACAATCAACCAACCACCTCTCCAAGGCATAAAGAGGTGTATAAATACTTCTACATGGTATGTGGGCTTGGGCTTGCATGGGTTTATCCATGGGCCTTAGCTAACTAACTATGTAAGTTTCTAAAAATTATTTAACGAGCTAACGACTGTTTATCTATGGAAGTGACCGACACTTTCGTGTTCCTAACAATCTCCCCCTAAGGGAGGTCACTCCATTTTACAAGATTTAAACCTAGCATATAATACTTAATCTTTAGTCTTGAGCTCGTTTAACTTCAATTATTAACTTGTGATGTAGTGATCATTGACTTTGGGTTTGAGCTTGTTCCTTTATCTTGAATGTGAAAATGTGATCTTGAGCACCTTAAGATCATCAACCAAGCATAATCACATTTTGCCATCTTGTAAACTTTGCCATCTTGTGAACTTGTGACTTTTGGACTGACATGTTCATGCCTTTATTGATTTGTTGACTTGAACAGCTTTAATGTTGCGTCTTTCTTAAAATTCTTTAACTTTAACACTTTGTCACTTCGAGAAAGATGTTCAGTATCTGAGTGACGGAAACTTCTTTGAAATTCTTTGTCTCTAATACTTCGTTACTTCAAGAAAGACGTACGGTATCAGAGTAGCAGAAGTCTTAAAACATGTAATTGAGCTTTCATGATGTCATTATGTTTGTCGGTCGGGTATGCGCATGTGGCTATGAATCTTGTGAGTTAGTTTGAAACAGGTACCTTCACCTTCATCTTTAAGTATCCTGCATTAAAACAATTAGCAATAAAGCAGGGGACGAATATGGATTTGTCATTCTCCCGTGTTTGGTTGGAGTAACCTTCAAAACTCTGAGGATCGACCTGTGATCAGGTAGATTCAATTTAAGAAGAATCTCCTTGACAGGATTTCCAGCTGAAGTATCGAATCTTTCTAACATATATGTATCAGATTCATCAAACTCAGCATGTTCTTATTACCAGAATGTCTCAAAGCAGACAACACGATAAGAGTGAACCAGTGAGTTAGTATATCACCGATTGAATAGAAAAATTAGTTTAAAAAGTCAATCGACGTGTCACTTGCTAAAGTGGTTTTGTGACACATCGAGAGTGTTAATCATTTCAAAAATTCATCAATCATCAATCCATAACCTGGAACAAGTTTGATTCATATAGAATCGCACCGTTGTTGCTTTCTAATTGTTGCAAGTCTGATTCATAAGAATCGCATAAGTCACCTACCATGAGCTTGTTTGATGTTGGCTCAAGCAGGATTTCCATCTTCACTGTAAATACTTAAGCATCACTTGGATGTTCTGGCAAAATCACAAGGATAATGCGTAGGACTCTTTATATTTCTCGTTATTCACATTGTGTGAGATAACAAGCATAATTTTGACAAGTGTCCTAATGAGATTTATGGATGATCTCTTTTGGCTTTAGACTTAATAGTGCACTTTGGTTTTAGTGATCGGAGGCTGGAGCAGACTGCCACCTTTTCAATATTAACTATCTCAGAGTGAGAAAGTTGATAGAAATACGTGTAATCTCCATGAGAAATGAAACAAGAGTCTTTTGAGAGACCTTGAGTGGCTAGGGAGGGTTGTACATTGCATCACTAGGTCCATAATGTCAGTCTTTAATGTCAACAATCATCTTTGTGATTCTTGACAGCAGATGTATTGACCTGATTTCTGCCTAAGTGTAAGGAGGGCTTCTTTCTTTTCACCCTTTATCTTAACTTTTCTTTTTAATTATTCAACCCTTTCAGCGCTTATCGAGACTTCATAACTAGTACCTTGTTGGGTTTGTTTCAGTACTAGCTCCATCTCAGTTGGCACTTTTCCTGATTCTCACTTTTTCTCCTTTTGTATCATACCTAAGGACTTCTACACTATCTAGTGGATATCCCAGGGTAGATCCCTCCTGTTCTGGCTGGTTCATGGGATTTGAATACCTATACCTAACCACCTTATAACTCTATAAATTTAAGTACATGGTCGGTCTTTGGGGTATTCCATCACAATCAAAGCCAAAATCATTGAAAAGTTTTATCAAAGTGTTTGATATAAATATCAAAAGATTTACACTTTGAGAGTTTTTCATCATCACTAAAAGCTCCCCCTTAACATGTGCATCGTAATCGTAGTACATGCTAAGTGTGGAGTGCATTGAGTCTATTTTATCTGATCACATTTCAATACAAATTAGATTCAGTTTAATCACATTTTCTCCCCTTATCCAAAATGTTAATCCCTTGATATTTTGGATATCAATTTGATTAAACGTTTGGAGACAAAATGTTACACAATCTCTAACAGGAACATTTTAATGCTCTCCTTCAATATTTGAGGGTATATAAGATAGTGTTGAGTACAATAATTTAAATTTTTTTGAATTTACTATTAAATTCTTGAAAATTTTGTACTCGAGCACTCCTTATTTTCACTATTAGTCTACACTACATATATACAAATTTCACAAGTTATTTATTACGTACAAGGTTTGACCTGTTATGATGAGAATATCATATGATGGAATCATATGGTTCTTTGTAGCAGCCGAAGGTCTCCTCCGTAAGGTCTTCCACCAACAAACTTTTCCAGACTACACATCAACCTTCTATCTCTGAGTTTCTTATCAATGGCATTTATCATCACCCGAGCTCTCTGCTTGTCTTTTTTGCTCCATTTTCTTTTTGACAAGTACTCCATCTGAATCCCAGTAGCAATATCATTGAGAGTGGTACGAACATGGTTTAGTGTGCTGTCACTGAACTTGTGAAGTTCATCAGTACGTATCAAACGATTTCTATCCATGTCATCTTGATAGATAATGCCTTTGATATTATGGTAAGCAGTGTAGGGAGTCATTTTTCTGAGATCTGAACGGTATGAGTCTGGTCTTGAGAGATTTATCTTCTTCTGGTAGCTTTCAGCTGCAGTTGTAGATCCTCCACACGTTCTTGAATGACGATGCGTCTCGTGTACAATCTCAAAGCCACATTTAGTGTAAATCGTTCATCCAATTTGAGGTTGGTCAGCTTACCTTGAACAAGAAGAAGTAACATATCTTCAATGTCTTGGCGACTAAGTCTTTTGAAGTCGCCTTCTTGAAACCTGTATAGCTGATCGTCCTGCCTTCGAACAGTAATCTCTTCTAAATGTTTGTAACCAAAGAACTCCATGATCTTGAGACTGGTAACAACAATGATCTTGTGTCTTGAGTAGACATCTTTTGAAGTTTCCATGTTGGTAGCATATCCATAGAATCTTTGACGTTTTGGTCCCCAGTGATATGTTCCCCAGTAGGCATGCATGTCATAGATAACATATACCAGTCTCCATATACTTCTAGGAACTTTGTCTTCAATCCATTTAACATGACCGTAATCAGCAGCCTTCGTCTTGGTCAGTAAGGTTGTATATTTTTAACTTAAGCTCCCTCCTTTCAGATATTCGAGATCATTATTGATGAAGTAATCAAAAGGGATAACTTGACGACCTCGTGCATTTTGAATTAATAGAAGAGGCTTGCTGAGATCATGGGGATACGGTCTTCCTTCAAGATTATGCCAATTTAACTGATCATTGGTAGCTTTGAATACTTCTTCCAAGTGGTATTCTAATTCCACTACACTCTTGCATGTGACTTTCATGAGATCATATGTTGGACCGGTCAACACATCTTGAGTCAGATTATTTAATTTAAGCCGGTTCATGATAAAGGCAGAGAAATTGATAGGAGTAGCCAGAAACTCATTAAACGAGGATTGTGTGCCTGAAACTTGAGCCAACTGAGTCATCCATGATTGAGGAGGTCGGTTGTCAATAGTCTTTGTTTTATTCCATTCACGATCAGGAGTTTGAGAGCCTGATGGATTCCACAGTCGTTCATCAACAGCTATTATATCTCTCACAAGCGATACACCATCATTTCCTGTGTTGAACTCTTGATGCAATGGTTCTTCCAAATCATCAACCCTTTGACCATGCTCCTCTGCTTGAGCAGACTTGCCTGATGATTTCGGTTGAGATCTAGATGTACCTTTGGAAGAACTTGTAGACTTGGACTCCTTTTGAGTTGCTTCTTTTGACGACTCTTCCTTTCCTGATCTCCTTCGCTTCGTCCCTCAGTTTGATCCAGCAAAGGGTTCTTCATCTTTGTCTTGATCATCATGTCCTCTCTTTAGGGTCACCATATCACCATATGAGGCAAAGAGTTCCTTGTCTGAGTTGTACGATTCAATTAATGTATTGTAGAGATTCTTCTGAATGTCCGATCTGTTCATTGATTTATTTTCTTCAATTTTGTCGATGAGAATCTTCTTTAACTCGAATTCTAAGAGAGATGCTACTGCAGCATAAGATGTCTGAGATTGATTGGATGATCTAGCCAACACTTCAGCTCCTAGAGATTCTATGACATACTTCTCAACCTTTGGCATGATCTTGGATACTTGAGCTTTAACCTGATCCTTGATTATGGCCTTAATGTTTGAGTCAATCTGTTTAAGAAATTCGTCATTCTCGGCTTGAGAATCTTCTTTGAGCTTGTTGGATTTTAGACGCAAGGTAGTTATCAACAATGCCCGGAATAGATGATAAAGCTTCAACAAATTGATTGGTTTGTTTGAGCTCAGATAGTTTAGTCTCTGATGAGGATACCCTTGGTTCAAAACCGAATAAAGATGCTAAGTTGGGGATTTCTGGAAAAGTTGTTGTTGGAATAGTTGTTGTTGTTGTGGAATCATGTGTTTGTTGTTGAGATTAAATGATTGGAATGGGTGGTTAAGGAATTATAGTATCAGAAGAAGGTGTCTCAGTAGTGGCAGAAACTGATACATTGACAGGAATATCTGATTGAACATTTAGATTTAAAATCGAGTCGATACCTGTATCCAGAGAGGGATTAATGAATTTAGACACCAAATCTGATGAAACAGAGGAGCTTTGTTGTTGCACTACTGGAGGTTCAGTAGTCAAAGTCACGTGAACCTCTTCCTTCTCTTGATTAGTTTAAGCATCTATCATTTCTGCATCTCTTCTATCCAGGTTGAGATTCAAGTCTCTGTACAGTTCCTCATCTTCTTCCTCTTCTTATTCCCCTCCCATAACATTATCATCATCCTCTTGAATTTCTTCTTCATCTGAAATTTCATAATCAGGTGGTGTTGAAACCATTTGATTAGAAGACACTTCATTATCATCATTTGCTTTTTCTTCTTCTTTTTCTTTTTCCTGATCATCTGCTTTGTATGTGGACAAGTTTGGGTGAACAAAATTATCTTCGTCATTATCTGATTCAGTTTCTCCACTATGATTCTCTTGATCATCATCTTCATCATCATTGTTATTTTTACTGTCATGTTCGTCATTGTCATCTTCACTGTCATGCTCATCATTTTCTTCATCATCCTCTCCTTGACTGAATGTCCAAGATTGTTCTTCACTCTTTGATCTGTATTCGGGTACATCAAGAACCTTTAGTTTGTCACTAGCTCCTTCATTTGTACCAGATATGGTGTGTTGTTGCTCATCAGGAACCTTTGACTGTATGTCAACTCTATTACCTGAGCCACTTGCGTGAGAGCTGTAGAATTCTTTCTTGCTTCTCTTGGTTGCCAACTTCATTTGGTCAGCTTCAGATAATGCAACCTCAGATAGCACTGTTAAACCTTTTGACTTTGTTACAGATTGCTTTATCTTGGCAGCTTTATCTCCCTTAGCCGAAGTCTTGATTCTTTTTCCTTTAGAAGCTTGAGTAGGCTTCGTCTTGGGAAATGATTCAGAATCAGCTTTCTTTTTTGTAGATTTTAGTTTTGGAGTCTTTTCACCAGTAGCATAAGCACGGTAAGTCATGTAGGCTTCGGATTCCAACATGACTTGGTTGGTCAAGTGCTGAGGGAGAATAGCACCGTATACTTGAGTGTCTTGATGTTTAGAAATGACTCTTACTGTGGTGAACATGAAGTCATCCCTGGCATAGTGCCAAAACATCTTGTTTCTCCTTGGTATTGCCTGATCCTTTGCCATGAAGTAGTCGACAATGAATTTGGTGAATCATGGATAATACATGTCATTGTTCTTCTTAGAATTCTTGTTCTCCACTTGATACACCAAATCTTCCCATAGCAAGTAGACATAATCAACATTCTTCTTATGATACATTCCCTAAACAATTTGAGCACGTGACAAACAAAGACTTTCCAAAGAAGTAGTTTTTCCACTTAGACACTTGTTGATTATGGCAGCAAATGATCTCCATGGTTGATGCATGTGATTGACGTTGACATCAGATAAAAACTTGATCTCACCAGTGTGTCCAAGGTCTCTAATAAAAGATAGAATTTCCTCTTCAAGTGAAGGTTCTTCAAATTCCTGACCTGGGAGTTTAGGGCATATCTTGAGCATATCTCTGAAGTTGTCAACGTTAACAGTATGAATTTTGCCATTCAGCTTGAAACGAAGTAAAGAATGATGTCTGGATACAGTGACCCAGAACTCATGCATGTATATTTCTGGTACATCAGCAGTGATCTCAAATGCGTTGTAAAATGGAGTGAGTTTGAGAGCATCTAACGCCACTTGAAGAGTAGGTTCCTTGGATTTGAGATTAGAGCTTAGTCGGAGATTGCTTTTCCCTATCTTAAGATGGTTTTCAGGTGCGACTAATTCATCATCCAGTGCCTTTTGCTGAGCTCTTGTGGTGTCCATGATTCTACTAAGATAGGACCAATATAGTTTATGTACAACCAATTTTATACATTATACAATAGAGACCTATTGAGTGAGAACATAAAGTTGATTCATGATGTGAACGTTTCTTAAGAATTAGGAACTTTAAGACATTTTGTGTATATTAAGATCTTTTTATTTAAAAGACAGCTTAAGACAACTTAACTTGTTTAGAGTGTATAATTAACCAAGTTGAATTTACTTCGTAATTAAGTTTCGAAATTGCCTTTTAAATAGGAAATTTGATCTTAAGTGTTTTGGGTCTTCAGAAACACAGACTTATTTCTAAGGAAAAACTAGTTGTTCTGTTCTTTAATAAGCTAGTTGTTTGGTTCCTTAAAGTCAAGCTAGTTGTTCGGTTCCTTGAGAATCAAGTTGTTCAGTTCCGTAAGAGTCAAGTTTTTCGGTTCCTTAAGAATCATGTTGTTCGGTTCCTTAAGATTCAAGTTGTTTGGTTCCTTAAGAATCATGTTGTTCGGTTCCTTAAAACACATGAGTTGTTCGGTTCCTATTAACAAATGAGTTGTTCAGTTCCAATTAGCAATTGAGTTGTTCGATTCCTATTACCTACAGTTGTTTGGTGCTTGGTAACAACTAAGTTGTTCGGTTCTGGTATGTGCTATTTTACACATACCTTTTGCCTTGTAAAACGAACCCAAAAGACCAAAAACATAATAAAAATGGCAAAAATATGCTTGTTTTTGTGTTTGTGTAAGTGCAGGAACGGATATTAAAGAAATGGACAAAATCAAAGACAAAATGGACAAAACCGGATACGAGAAGGAAAAGAGCATGAAAAGCCGAGGCCAAGACATGCATTTATCAGGAAAAATCTGAGACAAGAGCCTTAAACCCATAAAATTCCAAAACCATCAAAGAAATAACACCGTTAGTCCTTAATTAGACTAACGGTCGTTAAATCCTACATAAACAAAACCAAACAACAAAACTAACGGATGTTAGTTTAAATGATAACATTCATTAAACTTTTAAATCTTATAACAATTTTATATTAAACTTAACCCGGCCCAAAACAATAACCCAAGCCTAAACTCATTACCCATAACCCGAGTCAAACTCCCAATTCAAATTCAAAACAATACGTTTTCACTGTTTATCTCCCACATTTTCCATCCCATTTACCCTGACACAAACCAGAGTTAAATCAACCCAACTTACACGAGTCTCAAAGTGCTTCTAGAAGGAAACCCTACCACATTTGACACATTTCATGACACGCTGGCAATTCAGGGCATTCCTATTGGTGGAGATACGTGTACATGATCCAAGGGCCAAGATTAGATTAATTAAAAGTTAGTTATGATTGGAGGGATGAGATTAAATGAAGAAGGAGCGTCCCTGGATCTAGAATCATCTCACATCACTATAAATAGGGGAGAAGTTCACATAGTTGAAAGCATCTAGCTTAGGAGTAGGAGTAGGTAGCTTAGAGTAGCTTAATTTTTCAGCTTAAAGTTAATTTTCATGTAATTTTCCTTTTCAAGTAATGTAATCTTTTAAACTTTCAATAAAAATTAGTTTTATTCAGTTTTATGTTTTAATTCAAGCAATTTCTTAATTTAATTCTGCTTAAGTCGATTATAAGTTCTCTATAAGCTCACATAAGCTACTTTTATTACTTACTTAGCTTGTTATACTCAGTTAATCTTTTAAAAGCTTTACTGAGCTTAGTTACTCATTACATTGTACTCTAAATTTACCTCAGCTTAGATATTAGATGATAAGCTAATAATGGATGAGCATATGGACCTTACCATCTTATCATTTGATAAGCTGGAGCTAGTTGATTGGCTTTTTGAGCACTTTTAATCCCTGTTTAGAGCAAGGGATCAAGTAAGTTCTATTTTGTCTTTTCTAGCTTAATTTTTGTCAATTTAGCTTATTGCTTAATTTTCTACATAGTTTAGCTTATAACTGCTTAATTCTGCTTGACTATAGCTTATCATGTTTAGAACATAGCTAATAATAGTTTAGTTTAGGTTTGATTCAAATATGTCTTAATTTTAGTTCATTTAGCTATTTAATATTGCTTTAGTTAAAGTGTAATCTGCTTTGTAGCTTAATCTGTTTGCTTATAGCTTATTATTGTTTGTTTTAGCTTAAACTTGCTTATCTTAATTATTTAATGATAATTGAGTTCATTTGTTAGCGTATTTCATAGGTTGCTTATCCTTTGTCTTAAAACAGTTAAAAACTCCAAAAATAGTAGCATTAGCTTAAGGAATGTGATTTTTGCTTATTCAGTTGTTTGAATCTGTTAATTAGGACTTATTCTAGCTTGTTGTTATCTGATCTTTGTAGTTGAAGCTTTAAATCTCATTATCTATGGCTAAATATGAGCTTAAAATCTCTTAAGGGGTGTTTGGAACAAGACCAGTACTAACCACAAGTTAGTACTAGTAGTGGTACAAACCACTTTGGTGGATTTTAATCATCCACATTTTAGTAATAGATCATGTTTTAAAGTTGTGGAGTACTCAAATCAGCCTTTAATAAGTTTAAGTATAAGTTGAGGTTCATATGCCTTTTAAGATTTTGATTATTGTAAGCTGTTAATGTTAGTAGATTTGCATTTGATTTGGTGTTTTAAAGTGGTGGAAACAAGAACTTTAGCCTGCACAAGTTTAATTTGAGTTTTGGTTTTAAAAATTGCATACTGCATAAGCAGCATAAATAGACAAACAACCATTTTTAAATTCAATTATCAGATGGTAATTCTTAGAGTTAGGATTTAAAATTAAGTTTGCAAGTAGATTATAGGCCATATTTTATAGGTTAAGACTTCATTTTTAGTAATTAGCTTATTAAAATATCTATTTTTAAGCTACAAAACATCATTTTGTCTTTTCAGAAAGAAAGATTCACTTAGCCCCTACTGAGTGAATAAGCCATTTTCATTCAACTTTTTCTTTAAGAATTTGATTTTCAAAATAATTTTTAAAAGTACTTTATAGTAGCCTTTAGGTCATAGTTTAAGCTAGTATAATTCAAAAAGTCACAAGGATCCATTTGCCTATCTTAAATTTAGTCCAAAGTTAGCTAGTCTGCTTGTTTGGTTCTCAGTTTAGTGCTTAGTAGATTTTTTAGTTTATTGCTTATCATTTTTGCTTATTTCTAGTTCAGTCTAGCTTATTAGGATAGTTGTAGGATGCTTGTAGCTTGTTAAGCTCTAGTTTAAGCTTGTTTCAGTTTATGTGTTTGTTTAAGTTTTGAAAAAAGCAAAAAAAATACTGTAAGACATTTCTGTCATTGTTTTAAGCTCTTTTTCAGCTTATTATTTAGTTTTCTAAAAAGTTGTTTTAAAAAAAGTAGCTTATTTTAAGCTGCTTAACAACTTTGCTTTTTAAAGTTTTTGCAAAAAAAAGGGAAGAGGGGATATCCAGGGTGAGCAAGTCTCGAACCCTGGACCTCTACCCTCCTCACCTTTTATAAACCTCACAACACACACCACAACCACTGCGCCCTTAGGACTTTTACGTCAAAGGGTGCAACTAAAATTCATTTAACCCTTGTTTTAGCTTCTATTCATAATAAGCACTTCGTGTGCTAAATAGCTTTTTCTGGGCTTATTCGTTTAAGTTGGATTCGAGTTTTTATTTTTCCTTCAAACTTTGTTACCTTAGCTATTTTTAGAAATTTTCTTAGATTTTTAATTCAACGTTTAGTATTTTTAATTATTTATTCTTATTAAAAACTTTAAAAAGTCATAAAAAATAGTAAAATAATCAAAAAAATAATTTTCTTTTTTATAAAATTTTCTTTTATCATATTCTAGGCTTAGGTTTGAAAATTACTTTCGTAGGGCTAATATTTTGAAATTTCACTTTTTAAAGAACGGGATTTCATTCCCGTTCTCGTTTACTTCGTTTTTAACTTTACACCCCCTTGGTTTAGGATTTCCTTAGCTTTTTCTTACAAGTTAGTAATTAGGATTAGGAAAAGTTAAAAAATCATTTTTAGGTTTAATTTAGGTTTTAATTGTCGTGTTTCTTTAATTCCCGTTTACGTTTTATGCTTACGTGTTTAATTGACATTGCTTTCTTACTTGTTTTCGTGCATTTATTTACTTGTCATTCACATTTAGTAGGATTTAGAAACCCAAATCAAAATTATTTTAAGCTATTCAAAACGCGCGATCACGGACTTAACCGATTTTCATTTCACGCTTCGTCGAGGGAAAACGACTCGGGAGGTTTTTGAGACTACTTTGGTTAAAAGTTTGTTTCTCGAACCCGACGAAAAATACTTACTATACTTTTATTTGATATAATCCTTATATACTTATATATTATATTATATATATAGTGTGTTCGGAC
>BQNB010038826.1:34324-48487 GCA_026074375.1 Tanacetum coccineum | reverse complement strand
TAGTCACTACACACTTTGCCTAATCTGCATCAACAAACACTTCAAGAAAAGTGTTTTTGTTTCTATAAATATGAATACCCTTACTAGGAGAATTCTTCAAGTACCTTAGTACTTTAAGAGCAATCTTAAGATGAGATTTTAAAGGCTTATGCATAAACTGACTTAAACAATAAACAAAATAAGCAATATCAGGCCTAGTGTAAGTAAGATAGATAAGTTTTCCAATCAACTTCTATACTCAGTTATATTATCAATAATAGGATCAATACTAGATGGTTAATTAGTAATAGAGACATTCCGCTCAAGAGGAATAGCAGAAGGTTTACAGGAAAGTAAACCAAAGTCAGATAAAAGATCTAAGCAATACTTTCTCTGGGACAGGCAAATACCATTAGCAGTATCCACAACTTCTATTCCCTAGAAATACTTAAGCCTACCTAGATCTTTAATCATAAATCTGGATTTAAGAAACTCGTTAAATTTATCAATCTCATGAACATTATTTTCAGTAACAATTATATCATCAACATAAACAAGAAGAGCTAAGAAATCATGATTATTGGTCTTAGTAAAATAAGAATAGTCACTTCTGCTTTGATAAAACCACTATCAATTAGAGCTTGAGTCAGTTTAGCATTCCATTGTCTAGGAGCCTGCTTCAGGCCATAAAGAGACTTTTTAAGCCTACAAACCTTTTTATCCCCACGACTAAAATACCCTTCAGGTAAAGTCATATAGATTGTTTCATCAAGGTCTCCATATAAAAATGCATTGTTAATGTCAAGCTGATATAAAGGCCAACTGAACATCTAGGTTTAACAGACATCTAACATTAATAATTTTTACAACAGGAGAAAAAGTTTTATCAAAATCAACCCCTTCCTTTTGATTAAATCCTTTGGCAACAACTCTTGCCGTATATCTTTCAATTTCACCATCAGATTTATACTTAATTTAAAAAACCCATTTACTACCTATAGCTTTTCTATCACTAGGTAAGTCAATGATCTCCCAAGTATCATTATCATATAAGGCTTTTGTTTGCTTATTCATTGCCTCAATCCAGTGATGCTCCTTACAAGTTGCCAATAGGTGTTTGGTTCAAAGGCTTTGTTTAAGTCAGTAGTAAAACAAAAAATTTCAGATGTAAGATTGGAGTAACTTACATATCTTTCAGGACCATATTTTACTTTTGAATCAACAACATATTCATTATATTTATTAGGAAAAACAGAAGATCTTTCAAACCTTCTTAAAGGCTGATTAACAACATTTTGAACATGTTATGTGTCAAGAATATTATTGTCATCACCCTCAGATAATGTAGAATCATGCTCAGATGTTGCAGCCATCTCATTCTCACTAGCAGGACCATTGGAACCTTGAGGATGCCCCACATCATCCTCAAAATGGTCAATTATTGGACTGCCGGATTAAGAAGAGTTGCCACACTCATTCTGAGCTTGAGCATTTAAGTTATTATCATCATTGGGAGTGTCAAGACCCTCATATACAATCTCATCAATGAAATTTACATGATCCAAGTTCTGACTTGTTTTTCCACAGAACTGTGTTTAATTTTGAAAGGAAACACTTTTTCAAAAAACTTAACATTCCTTGAAAAAATAAATTGTTTTCTTTCAAGACTAAACAACTTATACCCTTTCTCAAAAGAAGAGTATCCAACAAGAACACATTTTTAGCCCTGCTACCAAACTTATCATGATTGTTAAGAATGGTAGCAAAACAAAGACACCTAAAAACTCTCAAGTGATTTAAAGAAGGTTTTTCATTAAAAACAAGTCGGTAAGGATATTTTCCCTTCAACACAGAACTGGGCAACCTGTTAATCAAATAGCAAGCAGTAAGAATACACTCAGTCCACAAATTAAGAGGAATTCCTCCTAAAACAGAAGGGATCTGACAACATTAAGCAGATGCCTATGTTTCCTTTCCACAATTCCATTCTGTTGAGGAGTATAAGCACAAAAGGTTTGATGTATTATGCCATTATTTTCACAAAAAATGCTAAAATTATGATTAACAAATTCAGTTCCATTGTCACTTCTAAAAGTTTTAATAGTTTGTTTAAATTGATTTTTGATCAAGTTAAAAAAGACACAAACACAATCAAACACTTCATCCTTAGACTTAAGAAAATACACCCAAACAACCCAGGTAAATTCATTAACTATGGTCAGAAAATATCTATACCCTTCCTTACTAACCACTTTGTAAGGCCCCTAAAGATCAAGATGCACAAGCTCAACATGAACTGAAGACTTGCGCTCACTTAATGGAAATAGTAATCTAGTTTGTTTGGCCTTTTGACAAATGTCACAAGGAATATTTTTATTATTACTTTAAAAAACAATGTCATTTTTTAAAACAGATAAAACTTGGTCTGAGGGATGACCAAGTCTTTTATGATAATCAATTTTAGAAGAATTAAAAAAAAACTTTTCTGTTTTTAAACAAATTACCTCTTATACTATCAAAATAATACAAGCCACCAACTTGTTTACCAATCCTTATTATTGTCACATCCATCAAATCATGAGACATAAGAAAGCATTTTGACTCAGCAAATCCAACAATAAACTTGCTATCTCTAGCCACCTTATGAACTGACACAAGAGTAACACAATACTCATGAACTACTAGTACATCATATAGAGTTAAAAAGTCAATTAAGACAAGATTTCCTACCTTAGTTATCAAAGCTTCTATCCTATTAGGGTGAGAAACTTTGATTCAAAGGTAAGAAATGTCAATAACATTAACTAAATTCTTATATGTATATGTAAGGTGCTGATTAGCTCCTGAATCAAAAATAATACTAGCCTGCTCAAGAGCAGACCTGGTATTAATGTTTGAACTAAAAAAAAATTAAAGTTTTTATTGAAAAATCTGTTGTTATTAAAAATAATACCTGCCATATTGGCTTGAAAACTTTTCCATTTGTCATTAAGAGAGTTTTTTTATTAAAGAAATAAGCTTTGAAATCTGTTCATCAGAAAAAGTAAAGGTGGAACTAGACCCAACAGAGTTATTGTTGTTCATAAATCTTTTGTTATAGTTTTGATTACTCTGATTATTATTAGAAGTGTTATTCTTTTTTCCAAAATCAGCAGGGTACCCAATCAGCTTAAAGCATCTATCAATAGTATGACCATTAAACCCATAATTTTCACAAACCAAAGTAGGACCACCAGCAGCCCTTTTATTACCATTATTATTAGGTCTTGGGACATTGTTAGGTCTAGGGGTGTTTCTAAGGGTCTGAGACCTTTGAGCACCACCTATGTTGTTGACACTTGAGTTAAACACAGAAGACTAAGTCCTTTGAGAGGACCCAACTCCTAAACCAATGACAACAGCTATATGAGACTCCTCACTAGAAATAAGAACATAAGCACCTTTAGCATCAGGTAAGGGGTCTCTAGACAAAATATTACTTCTCAGCTGCATATAGGAATCATCTAATCCCATTAAAAATTGCATTAATTTCATAAGTAGACTAACCTTTTTAAAATCCTCAGCAGCATGACAAGTACACCTAGGTAACTGAACTAAAGCATCAAATTGCTTCTAAAGAGTACTCAATTTATTAAAGTATTTAGCAACAGGAGCACCATTTTGAGTCAAAGAATTAATTTTATGTTGGAGATTAAATGTAACAAAACCATCAACTCTATCAAAAGTTTCTTTTAATTCATTCCAAACTTTAAAAGCTCTTTTTGAAAAAATTTGACCCAAACATAGCTCATCTGAAATAGAATTTAAAATCCAACCCAAAACCACAACATTAACCCTGTCCCATTGTCTCCCTAAAACTTCATCAGTATTAGACCTTCTACATGTATTATCAATGAAACCAGTTTTGTTTCTACCTTCTAAGGCCAAAAGCATAGCACAAGACCAACCATTAATGTTTTTAGTTCCCTTTAATTTGATAGAAACAATAGTAAGAGTAGACGAATCATTAGGGTGTAAATAAAGAGGGTGACTTAAATCTAATTAGCATGACAACAAGATTAGGTTCAAACTCATCATCATCGGAATTATGAACATGATTATGAACAAAATTATGAACTGACATGGCAACAATAACAAACAACAATAATAACAAGAGATATGAAAAACTAAGACTCTACAGGAATTAAAAAATAGTTCCCAAGATTCCTTGCCACTCAAGGTGGTAGGTCAAGGGCAGACACACACAAACAAGAATAGAAAAGATGGGGAAAGAGAGGTGTTACAGAGCTTTAGCAGCGGAAATCAATTCTCACAACACCTTGATTCACTTAGTCAAGGTGTAATAAGAACTCATAATCACCTTGATTCACTTAATTAAGGTGAAGAATAAACCCAGAATCTTCCAGAAACCCTAATTATTTCAAATTAGACAAAAACCCTAAATCCTTCCAATTAAACCAAACAATACCAGATCTATCAATTAACAATAGTTAATTGACCCCAAGGAACCTTTATTAGCAAAATCCTTAAAAAACAAGAAACCCTAACTTTCTGAAAAATTAGGCGATTTACAAAAAACTTAAAGAACAATGAATATTGAAACAGATTTTAATGAAAAACAAACTTAATTGATTACTAGATTAAATTCTTCAAAAAAAACCTAAATTTTTTGAAACCCCAATTCCCAAATTGATTCAGAGCTAGATTAAGAACCTGGCTTTAATACCATGAAAACTTTATTAAAATGAATCAACAACTATATTGAATCTCAATTCAAGCTAACAAATCAACAGATTACAACCTAGAACAAAGAGATCACAAGATTTGATCCCAATCAACCAATGATTACCACAGCTAGTCTGGTGTAATCCTTTTGACAAATTATCAAAAGTTTTATTATAATTGAATCACAAAGCAGAAATTAGGGTTTGATCTTTGAGAGAGAAATAAGAGATAGAGAGAGAAAGTGAGGCAGAGTTATAAAAAATCTGACCTCAATCTTCATTTCATATACAGCTGCACACTTTCCAAACTTGGCAGGAACAACCTTCCAACTATCTCTAAGATATTAATCAACAGCTTAAACTTGATATAATTGCAAAACAACTTTCGCAAAAGACACAATAAGACCCTAAACTATTTTCCAGGCAAAGTTATACTTTTAACATTTATCATACAACACACTTGTAAGTGTGTCGCAAATCCTTTGTTTCCCAGCAATAAGTTAAATGGATAGTTTTTGTATAATGATTGGCGAAAAGGAGTAGAATGTAAAAAAGTGGATAAAAATGGAGTAATAATAAAGAAATGAAACACATAAAGTAAACTAAAGTAACTCTACCTAATTTTGTCTTCCACGAGTTATGGGGAAGGTGAGATGTTGACAGCTTTACCATTACCCGAAGGTAGAGAGACTGCTTCAAAAGGACCTTTGGTCTTTTTGCATGGAGTGAGGATCGAACCCTGGCCACTGTCTGTAAATAAGAGGGTTTTTTCTAAACTGATCCAACCATGCTTTTATAAGTAATTATGTAATGAAGAAGGGTATGTACAGAATGTAGGACCGTTAATTGTTGCGTACGTAGTTGTAATTTGTACACACATACACCAACACAAACACAAACATACTCCCTCCGTCCCATAATTATTATCCAGTGTTGATTTTGAGATCTTTATTTTGCAACTTTGACATTAACTATTATTTTTTGTGTTATACAAAACTTGATGCAACATATATGAATGGATTGAGTTTTAAATTTATTTTCATTGGTATAATTTTCATCAAGTATTATATAACACAAACAAAAATACTTAACGGTCATTAGTTAGTTCATTTTAGGAATAATTAACGTTAGGTCTTTCAATTAGTGTGTAAATGTACACAATAAATATCTAAGACAAAAAT
This sequence comes from Tanacetum coccineum, assembly GCA_026074375.1. Lineage (NCBI taxonomy): Eukaryota > Viridiplantae > Streptophyta > Magnoliopsida > Asterales > Asteraceae > Tanacetum > Tanacetum coccineum. The sequence goes on along the minus strand of BQNB010038826.1, from coordinate 42,603 downwards.
CATATATGGAGGGGCCGTATATGAATATGTCGACCAACCTAGGGGAAGAAAATGAAAGAAAAGAAGTTTACTTGATCCCAAAGTAATTGTATAAGGACTAGGAAAGCCCTAATCACACCTTATATATACAAGGCTTATGGGATCACTTTGACAATCTTTCCCTCTCCTTATTCTCCCCTAAAACTGATTAGAATCATCCCTAAAACCCTAATATGGGTCGATTTCCATATGTGAAGAAACTAGGGTTCTTCGTTTATTCGAGAAAGCAAAGAACTAGCATTTAGGCATTATTGTTAGACGTGTAGTGTGGATACACATAGAGGACACTTACTTTAGTGTCTATATTATTGTTTCTGGGGTTTAAGTAAGAACATATAGGTGTTCGTTTGCTTCGTTAGTTGCAAGAATTAAGAGCTAAAAGATAAGCTTTTCGGTTATTATTTTATGTTAATTAGTCACGCGATACATGATACCTTTAGGACCATATTCGCTGCATTTATAATATGTTATATGTGTTACATAGATAACGAATCCCAAAAGTGGCATCACGAGTCGTTCGTATGGGGTTTTAATTACATAAAAACTAGTAAAATTGCTAAAAAATGCTAGTTTTTGATTGTTTTCTTTATTTATTTGTATGAGACTCCTTAAGGTTTATTTTTGTGAAAATAATGACTCATAAGAGTCCTTAAACATCTGGAAAAGAAAAATTGTTTTCGGATTTTACATGATTCTTGACGCGTGTTTTGCTACGTACTTTAGAATTTACGTTATTTACTTTTTAAATTGCTAACCATGATGATATTGATCATGTTTTATAAGCCTTATATGTTTATTATACATACATCTATATGTGGTAATTATGTGATATGTGAAAACCAATGAAAGCTTATGATTATGCATGCTTGTTTGATTATTTTTATGTGCTGATCGCATGACCTTTGTGACAATTGACTATTTTCCAGGTTAATATTTTATTATTAACTCGCCATATTTTATTTTAAACATATACGTACTTAATTTAACCTAAAAACGTGAAGTTATCCTGTGCATAAGTTTAGTCTACATTATTTAAATATATTATCAATCTCATGAGCATTATTTTTACAAGTCATATACATTTGGTTTTACCACTTTTTACAAAAGTCACTTAAACTCACGTTTTAAGGCATACATGCATACACAAACTACTCAATACCCTCGCCACATTTGAACTAACACCTTACATACTTAATACTATCAAAAACCAATTATTTCCTTCCCTATTCTCCTTATTAAAACCGGCCCTAGTAAGGTTTTTACACAAAAATGCAACAAAGTCTAATGTACAAAATATAATACCAACTATCATCTAAAGTCTTGCCAAATATCCAACTCTCTTACACAAAACAACCCCTCCCTTCTTTCTCTTACACAAACCCACACCACACATACCATCAACCATACCATTCATTAAAAACTTATCATTCTTGCTCCCTAGATATTAGTATGCAAGACTTATAACTAGGAGACTTAGTTTCTTTCTCATTTCATCAAATCAAACTTACATCTTTCTCTCATTTCTCTCTACAAAAATTTGGTAGCCACAAGGTCCTAAGCAAAGGTTTTTTAAGCTTTGGCTAAGAGTTATACACGATTAGTAGTTAAATTGGTTGATAAGCTAGGGTTTCATCTCTACTAAGTTGGGTTTTATAGTTGTTGGGTTATAATCATAAACCTAGGGTTTTTATTTGTTCATCACCTTTGTAAGCATCTCTTAACTTCTCTTTTGATTCTTTATTCATCTTGTTCATGTTTATGCATTTTCTTAAAAACTAGCATCACCCATATGTTGTGTTCTGTTTTTCATAAACTAAACTAGTAGTTTTTAAAGATAGAGTAGTGAGGTAGTGTGATGATGGAGATGGGATTAGGTTACTTATGAGATGGATTTGTTGGTTGAATTAGTAGTATCGGAGATAGGTTAGATTAGGCACTTGGGGAAGTTGTGGTGATTTTCGGCTAGATTTCGACCTAATATAGATGTTGTCCAAAACAGTTCGTGTATTAAGGGCGGCTTAAAAATGTTTTGAAAAGTTAAAACTCTAATATTATGTTAGTATATGTTCTCCCGGTGATTTTGATATAAAAACGTGAAAATCCGACTTATAACGAAGAAGTTATAACCGTTTTAAGTTTGGCGAAACATAAACATTTTTGACAGCTTTTACAATGTTTTTGAACATTCTGTCCAGTTTTTAAAATGAGGTTTTGACCCCTTTCGGGTCCGAATCGGCTAAAGTGTATAAATGAAAACTTGTCCGGAATGATTTTTCCCTAAAATAAGCGACTTTTGTCGCGCATGAAAGTTTATAACGAAGGAGATTCGGTCAAAGTCGGTCAAAAGTGAGCTGATTGAAACATTAAATTAGGTTTTCGAGCATTTTCGGGTTCGTTTGAGCTATAAAAACCTTAGAGAATAATAGTGTATCACTTATATATTATTTAGGCGTGTTAGAAACTTTATAAAAACTTTACTTGTAAGCGTTGGGTATTTTATTAGAAATGGTAACTTAATAAATGGCGTAATGTATTTATTGACGGAATAAGAGTTAAAACTAGACTTTTTAGGAAACTTAGTGCGTTAGGCGAAATATAAACTTAACGGATATAATTAGACGTCGTATGATGTTCCGGATTCTAAACTTGATAAAAATAGTAACTCTCAGTTTAAGTGTCAAAAGTTAATTAAAAATCCTATAATTTACGAAATCACGTTTTGATTAACTAAAATATGACACAAGCATATGCGGGTGATGTTGACTTTCTAAAATATTTTGTGCATCGTTTTACCTTTATCTTGTATTAAGCCGAGTCATTATTCATTTAGGTCGCGGTTGGGATTTTGTGCTCGTATTTCATTCGCCGGTTATTATTCAACGTTTCGTTGATTATTTCATCACTCACTGATTTGCTTAAGGTGAGATTTCATAGCCCTACATTTTACTTGTTTAATTAATTAGGGTGAGCTTACATTGCTCATTTTTACGTTTGAACACAAGTACAAATTACTCGTTTACGGACTGGTCTAGGTACCTATTAACCTATGACTTTCAGTACGCCCTTTATCATGAATCGTTAATTACCTCGTGTAAGCATGAATGTTATGGATAGATCTATTGGGGTTGACATCCCCATCCGGTTTGACTCGAATACATGTCAAACGGGTGCAGTTTCATTTGAGTTACTTTACGGGTGTCCCGGGTTATGCACCTGCATTGGCACTTATCCTTGATTACAGTTAACGCTTTGGTGTCATGAACTTAGACAGTAGTAAACGCATTTTGTGTGGCTTTGTATTTGTTATATTATCATACACATTTTAAAATCTTGTGGTTCACATTTATAGCTTTATAAACCTATGAACTTACCAACTTTATTGTTGACACTTTTAGTAAAAAATTTCTCAGGTGCTTGATTTTCATGGCTTGCTTATGGTGTCTCATGCACAAAGTCTTTTCCTGCATAATGTTGATCATTTTATAACTTTTGAACTACTATTACTTTTGGGTTTAAGTATTGTAATGTACTCGGTTGAAAACTTATTCCGCTTTGTTAAATTCAAATGATCACTTTTCAAAATGACTCATATAGAGGTCATTCTTTATTACTGTGTGTTATGATGCTATGAAGTCACATGCCCCCGGTTACCTTTTCGCTGTGATATTTTGGGGGTGTGACATATTGGTATCAAAGCCATGGTTATAGAGAACTAGGTTGCATTAGTAGGCCTAGACAATAACTGTTTCTTAATTGCATTTCATCATAACATCATACACTTTCTACTGCTACATGACTTCTATGATTTACATGTTTACGATTGCTTTAAAGATTACTTATATAAAGATTACTTATATAAAACTTGATTGTTACAGCAACATGTCTTTGTCTCATTCTACCGTTACCTACACTTTAGAGTCTGACATTGATGAACCATTGTTTGGCATTGATATGTGTGAAAAGACATATCCGTTTATACCTAAAAAGGCCCAACTAAGCCTAAAACAGACTAAAAATGGCAAAGATATGCTTGTTTTTGTGTTTTGTGTGTGCAGGTACGGATATAGCAAAAATCACATAAAAACAATAAAAAACGGGCAAACACGAGCATGAGAATGAAAGAGTGTACAAGAGCCGGAAGCTAAAGTCAAAAAGTCAACCTTGGTCAACTCTCAGTCATCCAAAGTAAAAATCAACTCCACTAAATACAAAAACCTAAAGTTTCATTTCAGTCCCTCAATAAAACCATAATTACACAAATGGTCCCTAAAGCTAAATGGGCTTTTACCTTTCCATTTCCTTACCCGGACCCAAAATAACAAAGTCCAAGCCCATTTATCCATACCCGAGCCAAAAACCTAAATTATAACCCGCTACAAGTCCAAGGACTAGTCTTGCCATTTTTAAAACTTGTAAAACACTTGACTTATAATTGCCAATTATCACTTATAAACCACAAGGACTGAGTTTGCCAAACACCCAAACCTTTCCCGTTTTTAGTTAAAAAAAAGAAAATGGCGCCAAGGGTTTTTGTTACTATTCATCATCACCTTCGCCATTTAACTCAGGGTAAAACAAAGGGCAAGCACTAATTAAGGGTTAAAGTGGACAATTCAAGTGATCTACAACAAGATGGCAGGGAGAAAGATGTCAAATCATGAGTCCTTATTGGTCAAGCTAAGCAAGAATCACACGTGGCAGTTGAGGAAAGCACAAGGAATGGTTAATTTTTGTACTACTTGCTCTCACATAGAAAGCACAACAGCCCAAGCCACGGATTGCCACGCTGGCAATCCGTGTGAGCTAATCATGATCCAAGGGCTCAAAATGAAGATCCAATCATTAGATGAATGGATGGCAGAGATTGATAGGAGCGTGGGAAGATGACTAGAGGCTAGAAGGTTCCTTGGAGTGCTATAAATACCTCACACATTTCACACACACTAGGGGTCTAGCTTTTCAATTTTAGTTTAAATTGTATTTTTTAGCTTAAGCTTAATGTTTAGTTAGTTTTCAGTTTAAATCCATTGTAATTTTCATTTCAGTAATGTAATAAAGCTTTTAAGATTAATGAAATTTAGTTTTTTCTGTCAATAGTCTCTACTTGCATTCATAAGCTTTCATTCATAAGTCACTTTTACTCATAAGCTCTTATAAGCTCATTATAGCTCTCTCAAGTCTATAAGCTTGAGATTGAGCTTGTTAAATCAAGCCTTAATCATACTTAAGCTTTAAAATCAGATACACTTAATTACCTTAACTTTGGACTTATAAGCTTTGGAAGGGGAGCTTTATCATGAGATGAAGCTCCCATGAACTTTACATACTTATCCATAAGATAACTAGAACTTGTAGATGCACCATTGAGAGCTTAATTTTGCTCTGTTCAGCTGAAGCTTTTGTAAGTTTCTTATTTACTTTTCTGTCTTAATTTCTAGTTTAATAATCTGCTTAGTTGCTTAATAGTTGTTCTTATCTGCTTATCTAATTGCTTATTTAAGCTTATTTGTGTTGCATTATGCTAAATAGTCATGTTATTTTATCTGTTTTCAGTTTGAGTATCTTGATTCATAGTTTGCTTTAAATCTATCATAAAAGTCTTAAAAAACCAAAAATAAGCTAATGATCAACTGGTTTTGAAGTTTTATTAAGAAGATCTTAATTTCATAAGCTCTTTCAAATCTGTCATTAGCATAAAGGAGTGTTTGGAATAAGCTTGTTTGTCCTCATATATTCAAAATTACTTGGAGATTTTTCATTGGACAGTTTGAGTTGCTCATTTGATTAAATTCTAAGTAGGATTGTAGGTTTAGTTTAAGCTCCAAATCATTTTGAGGCTTATTTTTGCTTCCTGTGCACCAGGGGACTTTTCCCTACTTCTTTGCTTGTGAAAATTTGATCCAAGCCTTCCAAGGCTTGGATTTTGTTTGATTTGTGTTTAAAACAACTGCCGATGAGTGTTCTAGTCATATGTAAACCACTGGTACCTGCACATTTAGTTAGTGTTTTGGGCATTTGCATCAGCAAGTAGTAATCATCGTTTACACACTGCTGTCTTTTTTAACTTTCACTTCACTAAGCTTATAGGATTTAGGAGTAGACTTTCATCTAGCTTGTAGTTTAGACAAGTTAGTTTAGTTTTAAACTTATTTTCAAAATTCTAGCTTAATTTCCTAGGTGCATTTGCTTTTAAAAAGTTATAAAAAATCCAAAAAGTCCAAAAATAGTAGCATTTAGAATCTAGCCTTTAAATATAAATTTCTAGCTTATAGTATTAATTTTTATGACTTAGTTTTGTAGATTAAGTATAATTAGTCAAGTTTCAAAAGGCTGACTTATGTCATAGTTTAAATTTGCTAGTACTTAATGAATTTTGAGCTCCTTGTGCTTGTTCCTGAGTTTGCTTATTTGATAATCAAATTTAGAAGTCTTTCATTGACTTTTTTTGTTAAGTAGCTTATTAAAACTAGTTAGTAGACATCTTTAGGATTCTAAAACAACTTTTGGTTTTTAATTTGAGCTTAAAATAAGAAGTGTGCAAGTCTTTTTGTCCAAAATAAGTTCCAACTTTTGATTTTGAAAAATAAACAAAAAACAAAAAAAGGGGTGTTGCCAGCCTAGAACCCGCGACCTCTTGCTTATAAGTCCTAAGTGTTAACCAGTGTGCTTCAATAGCTCATCTGGTTAACCTTCCTTTCATTTAATTAATATAGGCAATTTCATTTTCCTTTTTAATATTAAGTTGTAGCTTATTCAGCTTATCCTAGGACTTATTTGTTAAGTTGTTTATCTTTTCTTATTTTTCCTTTGATCTTTGTTAGGTTTAGGACTTTCCTTGAATTTTTCATAATTTTCCATTAAGTATTTTATTTTCTACAATTTTTCTTAGGTTTTAAATTTCGAAAATACATAAAAAATAGAAATAATTTTCAGAAAAATATAAAAAAATAGTTTTTAGTTTTAGAAAAATTACTTTCAGGTTTACATTCAGAAAAATCATTTTCAACACTTTTAGATTTTAATTTTCATTTTTGAGCTTTTATTTTTTAATTTTAAAAATAGGATTTTAAATTTAAAAATAGTTAAAAATAGTTTTCTGAGTTTCTATGTTAATTTAGACTTTTCTAAGTTTAAAAATCATTTTTTAGAATTTTTAGGACTTAATTTGCTATTTTCTAGGATTTAAATAGATTTAATTAGTTTTTAATTGATAACAAATTCAAAAATAATCAAAAAAAATATTTTTCATTTTCTTTTGTCTCAGTTTAGGTTTAGAAATTTAGTTTGCATTCTTAAGAGTTAATTTTGCTTATTTTGCTTTATTGTCGCGTTTTATTTGCTCCCATTAATTGTTTAGTGTTTAATTATTTTTAATTGCTAGTTTTTAATTGTTTCTTTTAATTTGTAGAAGTAGAAATTCAAACCAAACTTTATATCCCATTCAAATCATTGTCCAAGCATCAAACGTAGTCTCAATTTCACAAGTCGTTGGGGAAACGACCCGGGAAATCATATTTCCCGGTTAAGATACGTATTATATTATATTATATATAGTTTGTAGAATTTCCTTTTTACCTTTGTCCTCAAGGGTGAATTGGGAATTTTTCCATAGTATTATATATTATATATTTTACGTGTATCAAATTTTTGGCGCCGTTGCCGGGGATTTGTGATTAAGATTCTATCGTTTGAAGTTTGTTGATCGTGTTTTGGAGAACCTTTTGTTTTCGAAAGTTACGCTTTTAAGAAAATCAAAAATAAAAAAATTATAAAAATAAAAAGTAAAAAAAAAATATTTTTCTTTTCTTTTTAGTATAAATATAAGATTAAAAACAAAAATACAATTTTTTTTTTTTTGCTCTTTCAACTTTAAAAATAAACAAAGTTGGTAAAAGAACACCAACAAATAATACCTTCAATTGAGGTATTATCCATAATAAGTTCCCAACTCGAATCAAAGATTTAAAAACTTGCCATTTGTGTAATTTACGAAGTACGGCTCACCTTAAGAAGTAATTTTTAAGAGTTACCGTGAAGTAAATTTGATTATTTGGTTTAAGTTTTCTTCCGTTTATCCGTTTAAAATAGATTGTTAATAAATTGAAAAAATAAATAATATTTTCTTATCTTTTTATTTCTTTTTCTATTTTTAGTACATGCGCACTCGTTCTCAAACGCGTAATCATAACCGTAATCGTCGACAACAACAATTAACACCGGTTATTGTTGAGGAACCCGAG
>BQNB010038826.1:0-30905 GCA_026074375.1 Tanacetum coccineum | reverse complement strand
TAAAAGCTGATAAGCTTATTTAGCTTATTTTAATTAAGTAAAAGTTGAGTTTAAAGTAGTTTGAGCTTTTTAAATTCTGTTAATAAGCTGTTTAATTTTAAGAATGGATGCTGGTTGTTAGTTATTAGGTGCTGCAGGGACCTGTTTTGTCAATTTTTATAGTTTCTGTTAGTTAAAACTTTTCTCTGTTAGTCCTTGTTAGTTTGCAGTTAGTCCTTTTAAATTTACATAGTTAGTCCTTTGTTAGTTAATAGTTAAGTCTAGTTAGTCTTAGGTTAGGGGACTGTTTCTGCCAATAGAGTAAACTTTGTGTGTTTTATAAAACTTAAATTTAACCCGCCTACCCTTATCTTTACTTCTTATCACTTTCAACCCATGTGTTTGGGTGGTTTTAGTTTAAGTTTTATAAAAAATAAGTTTTAATAAATAATTAATTAGGTTTTTAGTTTAATTTCTTAAATTAGTTTTTAATTACTTGATAAAAATTGGGGCTTTTTATAAAATCAAATTTCTGCACTTTTTCTGCTTATAAAAAGTATTTTTATATAATTTTTAGCTTAAGTTTAATATTTTTAAAAAATAAGTTTCGAATTTAGTTATTATTAATATCTTTTTCGAAAATCAAAAATCAAAAAAAAAAAAAATAGAAAAAGTTTGATAAAAACACAAAAATATTAGTTTAGTTTTAAAATTTCTTAGATCATTTTATTTGAAAAGTAATTTTTTATTTTTAAATATTTTAATCTTAATTTTTCAATTTTTAATCTTTAATTCTAGTTTTTAAAACTTTTAAATAGAAAATAAGTAATAAAAATGTTTTTCTCATCTTTTTAAGTAATTTAGAGTTAATTTAGCGTAAAAAGTATTTTTCTTAATTTTTATCAATTAAATTTCTATTTTTAGAATTTAATTTAGATTAAATAGTATTTAGTTCATAAAAAATCCAAAAAGCCTTTAAAAAATATTTTTCTTTTTCCTAAAATTTTCTTTAGCATTAATTTAGGTTTAGGAATCTAGTTTACATTTTTAAGTTTTAAATTGCATTTGTTTTCTTAAATGTCGCATTTTATTTACTTTCGTAATTAGTTTAATTTGTTAATTAGTTGTTTAATTGTGCCTTTAATTTTAGTAGTATAATTAAATCAAAAATATCTCTTTTCTTATTCAAATCAGGATCCAAACTTAAACGAGGTTTCCATTGCACGAGTCATTGGGGAAACGACCCGGGTGATCATACTTGCCCGGTTTATTATACGTATTCTATATTATATTATATATATTTTTGAGAGTGAATTTTATCAAGGGTAACTTGGTAACTTTCTTAATTACTCTCGGGATTATATTATTTTATATTATATTTTACGTGTGTAAACTGCTCAATCAGTTTTTGGCGCCGCTGCCGGGGACTTGTGCGAGCGATTCCTTCGTTTTGAGTTTGTCGATTTGGTTTGAAGATCCTTTCGTCCTCGAAAGTTAAATTTTTGTCATAAATTCAAAAATCCAAAAAAATAAAAAATATAAAAAGTAAAAAATATATATTTTCCTTTTCTTTTTAGTATAAGTAAAAGATAAAAAAAAAATATAGAAAAATCAAAAATATAAAAAAATTGTCTTTAATTCAGAAAATAAAATTCACCAAGTTGGTTAACGAACACCAACAAATAATATCTTCCATTGAGATATTATCATTTCAATTTCCGGTGAACTTGCAATTGTTCCCAATTCGTAATCAAAGATTTAACACTTGCCTTTTGTGTCTCTACGACGTACGGCTCACCTTGAAAAGCAATTTTCAAGAGCTACCGTGAAGTAGTTGATTATTTGGTTTAAGTCTCTTTCGTGTAACCGTTAATAAAGTCACAGACTTGAGCTAATAGAACAAAGTCTAAAAGTCAAAGGGGCTAATATGGTAATCACGTCTCAAAAGACAAGGGCTTTTGCTCATTATTGTAAATGGGTATAAATACCCATCCACCACCTCATTTGTGAGGTGTGTCTTTTGTGTCTCTAGGTGTTTCTTAATCTCATTTAATCTTTTCTCTAATCTCTCATCCCTCTTTTCTGCTATTACTTTCTCTTCTAGATTATCATATATTGCTTATTGTTCCCTATATTCAAAACCTTTGAGATTAAGGAATTTAACATCTTCCATTTGTTTAATTTGTAATCCAAGGAAGAAGTTAAGTTCACCCATCATTCTCATCTCAATTCATCATGCATGATTTTGGCAAATTCATCACACATGTCTTGACAAGTCGAACCGAATATAATATCATCGACAAATATTTAAACAATGATAAGATTAGAACCTTTCTTCTTAGTAAAAAGAGTGTTATCTACCATTCCTATTTTATATTCATGTTTAATAAGGAAAGCTTTTAATCTATCATACCAAGCTTTGGGTGCTTGTTTAAGACCATATAAAGCTTTCTTTAATTTATAAACATGATCTCGTTTTTCAAAATCAATAAATCTCAGAGGTTGTGCCACGTATACCTCCTCATTGATAAAACCATTCAGGAATGCACTTTTTACATCCATTTGGATTATTTTTAAATCCTAAGGAAAAAAGCTTAATCTGATAATATAATAATGGACTCAAGTGGGGCTAGTAACCGGGGTATAAGTGTAATCATATCGTTTTCTTGTTGGTTGTAGCCTTGAGCAACTAACCTAGCCTTATTTCGAGAAACAACACCGTTCTCGTTTAACTTATTTCTAAACACCCACTTAGTTCCTATAATTTTCATATTCTTAGGTTGTCAAACTAACTCCCAAACGTCGTTAGCAATGAATTGGTTTAATTCTTCTTGCATTGCGACTATCTAACTTTCATCTCCCAAAGCTTCATTCACATTCTTAGGTTCTATAGTTGATATAAAACAAAAGAAGTTACATTGGTTTTGGGCTTAAGACCTAAGGGTTCTTTGGTTATGATTTTCTATGACATTCTCTAATGGATGGTTCCTAGATTCCTTAATGTTGACTATTTCATCAATTTCTAAAGTTTCATCCACAATGTCATTTTCTAGGTTTTTTTTTGGTGACCTTAATTGCTTCTTCTTCATCTAAGTCATCATCCACCAAGGGTGATGTCTTAGAGGGTAGAGGAGTTCTCAACGAATGTTTACGTTATGTGATTCTTCACACTTCCCTAGGTGTGTTTGTTTAGGATGATGTAGGCTTTACTATTTTGAGAATATCCTAAAAAGACACCTTCGTTTGACTTTGGGTCAAACTTGGTAAGGTAAGTCTTTGGTGATTCAAAATGATGCACTTGATTCCCAAACACTCCTAAATTAATTAGTGTAGGTTTCCCACTCTTAAAAGTTCGTAAGGTGTTTTCCTTGAAAGGCTCTAATAAGTATTCGGTTGAGATTGCTGTTAAAGTTTCTACGGCGTTTCACCAAACTTTGTGGGAACGATTGCTCATTCTAACTTATGTTCTATCTATTTTTTGAAGTGTTCCTATTTTTCCTTTCAACCACTCTATTTGATTGAGGAGTGTGTGGAGCTGAGAAGTTATGTGTAATACCATTGGTATTACAAAACTCTCCAAATTACACCTCATTATCAAATTCTTTATCGTGGTCGGTTCTTATTGGCACTATTGAACAACCTAATTAGTTTTGAATTTTCCTACTAAGTATTTCGAATTGATCCAAAGCTTCGGTTTTATCCTTAAGGAATCTAGTCCAAGTTATACCTAGGAGTAATAATATCTTTGATAGGGTGTATCGTGTCCATCTCATAAACTCACCGTACAGCGGATGGACCAAAGAGCATCCATATGGAGAAGTTCTAAGATCTAGTCGTTGTAGACTTATTCTTTGCTTTGTGGACTAGCGGAGCTTTGTTTTCCCATTTTTGCAAGCTCACAAACATGTTAGCTAAAACTTAAGTTTGGGTAGATTTCTACATAATTCCTTAGAAGCCAACAATTGAATGAGACGCATGTTTGCGTGACCTAATCTCCTATGCCACAATGTGGAATTTTCATCAATCGTTGCTAGACAAATTTGATCATTTGGCTTATTTCCTAATTTCATCACATATAAGCCTTTCTTCCTAATTCCTCTACCTATGACTCTACTGTCATTAGTGATTTCACTATCATGTTCTAGAAAGTTACTCTACACGTATTATCACATATTTGTCCTATACTTAGCAAGTTAAATCCTAAGTTATCAACATTTTCTACATTATCTATTTTGAGAGAGTCATTAGAAATCATACATTTGCCAATGATGTTACCGCGAAGATTAATTACAAAAATTGAAATTACGATCCATTATATGCCTAGTAAGTGGTGAAGAGCTTCGGTTCCCGTCATATGTTTAGAGAATCCGATATCGTTGATCCATTCGTGGGCTCCAAGTCGACTCCAAGGCCATATATATTTATATAAGACAATACTCAAACATTTGGGTATCCAATATCTCATGGGTCAAATGTTGTTAGTTGTCAAACATCCCCATGCATTTGATGCAATTGGTTGGGGTGTGAGAATGGAAGACACAATTCCCATGGCATGTAACTTTGATGTGGAAAGTTATTCCAAGTTACAGGAAAGCCATGAGATTGGTTTTGTAGACCAACATGTCTTTTTGGTTGCGGTGTTTTAGGACGAGAATAATTATTATTGACTCTTCTAGAAGGTGGAGTTTTTGATCTAAAATTGGGTTTCGAAAATCCAACTCCGGGTTTTGACAATGGCTTATAGAATTGTGTTTACTTCCTTGTCACAGCAACAGGAATTTTGACTTTGTTTACAATTATGTGTTTTGGTCTAGGACCCAAAATAGATTTTTGAAAAGACATAATTTTCTCAGATCTAGGCGTTGCTGGTGGCGGTCCCATAATTATTTTGGGGGCTGCCTGGTTAATTTGAGGGTCGCCCATCTTTATAGGATTTCCATCAGAAGACGTCTTTTTTGAGCTTTCACAAATTTTATTTCCTTAGTTCTACTAGATGATGTTTCAAATGAATTAAACCCTAAACCTAATTTTTTCACTGGAGGGTTTTTGATTACTTAACATTTCATTTAAGAAATGTGTACTCTTTTCAAATTTGTTTAATCTAGTAGATTTTTCTTTGAGTTTTTTATTCTCAATTTTAAGTGTATGACACTTTGCACAATCGAGATTAACTCCCTTGTTTTTCTCGAGTGTGGACAATTTATCTTTTAATTATATAAGCTCCATTTTCGAAATTATTTTAGTAGACTTTTACTTTTGTTAAGGATTATTTTAAACTCCATTTTTGCATAATTTATCATATCAGTGTCTAAAGGAAATCATCAATTGATGAAATTTCTCACTTAAGTAGGGAGGATTTGAAACATACCTCACTTGATGGATTGAGCTCAAGACACGTTTCATTTTTGACCTTCTCATCATCTTCTCCACCGCTATCGCTCCAAGAGCCTCCGACAAAAGATCTTTGGTTCTTGTCTTTCGGTGGTTTTGGACATTCTCCAATAAGATGATTCGGGTCGCAGTATCTAAAGCATTTTCTATTACTTTTACCGTTCTTGTCATCACGGCTTCTTTGGAATGTCTTTTTGTCATTCCGAGGTTGTCTCACGAATCTACATCTTCTTTTAAAGAACTTCTTGAAGTCTCTTACCGCCATGGCGTACTCTTCGTCTTCACTACCGAAAGTTGAACACTCTTCATCACTAGATTCTTTCTTAACCTTTAAAGTAATAGATTTCTTCAACTTTTGCTTTGACTATTTCAGAATCTTTCTTGATGATCATTTCGTGAACTTTGAGGTTCCTAATAAGCTTATCAAGAGATAGTGACGTTAAGTCTTTCGACTCTTCAATCGCCATGACCTTTTCTCTCCATTTAGGATATAGAGCCCTAAGAAACTTCCTTACGTAGTTTTTGCTAGAATAACCTTCATCAAGAGCTTTAAGGACTAGTATTAATGTATTTAATCTAGCAATAAGCACTTATTATAGATTCGACTTCGGAAATAATCGAACTCGTTCATATTGTTGTACAAAGAGTCGATCTTATTATTTTTGACTTGGCATTAATTTAAAATAAAAAAACTTAAAAATTAAAAAAATTAATAAATATAAAAAAAAATAAAAAAAAATATTTACTTCCTTGATGGGTGATTAACAAAGTTTTCCAAATTTCTTTTGCCATATTACACATGAAAATTTCTTTCATTTCTTTTAGGCAAGCTTTTAAATAACCATTTTAGCTTCATTATTTTCGCAAGTTTCTTTTTGAGATCATCGGTTTGTTTTTCAAAAGGGATAACCTCATCTAATTTGGTTTCCGGATTTTGTAAAATAGGTTGGAAATCACTATCGTATAACATGACCTTTAGGGGGGGGTGGGGGGGGGGGGGTGGGATCTAGATCTTTTGATTTTAATATTTGTCTCGTTTTTATATTTCCAATAAATAAAACTATCACTTTCAAAAAGTGGTAGTCTTTGCAAGGATTGCCTTTATAGATATATGTCAGAATCCATAGATCGATCCAAGCTTTAAAATATAGTATATTTTAAAAATCTTGAGTGACCTTGGCTCTTGATACTAATTGTAGGAAACTAGAAGGGGGGTTGAATAGTTTACCGGTTAATTATCCGTTTTAAGACTTTGCTTATAAAATGGTTATGTCAATCAATCAACAATGTGAATCACAACTAAACTATATAATGTAATGAACTAAATAAACAATAAACAATATATAAAGGATAGGAAGAAATAATCAGACTAAGACACTAAGATTTATAGTGGTTCGGCTATGAAGCACCTCTTCGCCCTACTCCACTCCCCGAGTACTCCACTCGAGATTTCACTATGTCAACAAGCTCCCTTTAGGCGAAGAAAACCGTTTACACGTCACTTACTTTCATTTTCCGACCACTTAGCTAGTTGTCGGGTCCCTAATCTTAGCTAGAACCAATCTAAGACTTCACTAAGTCTTTACACACTCACAAGATATATACTCTTGGATTGACACACAATCCAATTCACACAAATACACAATTTACACTGTTTGATCTACACATAATCCAATTTACACAACACCACAAAAAATTATAATGAAAATTTATGATCTTGAGGAGGAGGAAAAAGATCACTTGATAAAAATTCGTTTCTAGATGAATACGATTGTTCTTCTCTTGCACTTGATTAGAAGAAGGGAGGAAGAGGATATTAATCACTTGAAACAAGATCAAGATATGTTAGTGATCAAGATATGTGTTTGAGAAAGAAAGAAAGAAGAGAGAAAAGTAGATCTGAGAAAATTCGTGGCAAGAGGTTATGTTTTTCAGATGGGGTGGCCCAGTATTTATAGGAGACAAAAAGAGCCGTTACTCTGCTGACGGTCCCGGCGGTCCCTAATATGTTAGGGGGCCGCCAGGCCTATAAGGGGGCCGCTCGTAGAGTACGCTCCTCTTTTTGTCTTTTAGTAGGGAATGTGTTATCTGTTTTGGAACCTTATATTTTGGAGGGAAAAACCTAATTTCAAATTTATTGTTTTAATAAAACATTTCTTTTATGAATAAATATTTTGTATATATATTTTTGTAAATACACTTTTGTAGAAATGTAAGGTTTAAGAAAAATATTTTCTTGATCACTAATCATGTTTAATGATTTGTTTATCCATACCTTAAATGATTAATCTTAGAAATAGAATTTTACGATTAGTAATTTATAAACGTTTAATTTTATCATAAATGTTTTTACATTTTGTTATTATCAAAACATCGAGAGGTTAAAAAATATAAATAACGTTTTAGACTTTATTGTATTAACATAATTATGTGGTAACATTTTGGTAATCGCTCAATTGCTCGTCGTGATGAGCTATTTATCATAAGCTTGGAAAAGGATACACACTCACAACTAAAGTAATTCGCTCATTGCTCGGTCGTGTGATGATAATTTTTTTAATCTCTATCGATACCAATATTCCAAAAAAGGTAACAAAACCACAAATGCACGCCCAAATCCACGACCGTGACACTTGTGATTGCTCACTCGTTAACTTGAATAAGCTAAAGAATAGGATTAGTAATCTTCACCAATAGTAGTAGACCAACAAGGGCGACAAAACCACATATACACATCTAAATCCATGAATGAGATACATATGATTGCTCACTCCCTCATTCGAGTAAAACCAAATGTTAGGATGAAGAACAATATAGGCTAGGGATTAAGTAATCCTTTACCAATAGTTATACACCAACAAGGGTGACAAAACTACACATACACATTCAAATCCATGAATGAGACATATGTGATTGCTCACTCCCTCATTCGAGTAAAACCAAAGGTTAGGGATAAGGCATGGGAAATATTTATAATTGGTGTAAAACAAGATAACAAAAGAAATAGATTAAGTCCAAACAAATAAAGAACAATGTTGCTAGCTACTTTCCCGACTATACCCATGAAAAAGACATAAAATCATAAACTAACTCATGCTTTAACACTAGAAACTCACGCTTTAGTAGACACGAATTAGACTCAAAGATGTCTTGATCAAATATCAATAAAAACAAACCTAGTTGGCGTTCCCATAACGGCCAACTCCCAATATCATAATAATATACACAACATTTGTGGCGATATCTACCAATTGATTCAAAAAATTTCATAGTTGGTTTATATTGCGACCAAACTAAAAATGAATATTTCAACATAACTTTACATCGTTGGTTTATAGCACGTACCAATGAATAATCGATCCTCATAAATAATAAAATCGGTTAAGTTTAGATGAACCGATTATCTCACAATCCTCTCCTTTTTTTCTCTCCTTTTGTATTTTTCTGGTTTTTTTTTAATTTTTTTTCTTTTCTTCTTTTTTAACAAACAATGAAAATAAATTTTAGGTGTAAAATTCACCCCCACTTCATGAACTTGATAAAATCTGGATTTTTTTTCCATCATAATAGTGAAAATTAGAGTAAAAACACACGAAAAATAAATATTAACTACTTTTCACATTTCACCTTTGCATTGTGCAAATTCTCGACATAACAAGATAGAAAATTCGCACCAAGACACATAAAATACATACTTTTACACTAAAGAAACTAGCAACAGATTAAGGACTTAATCTATAGGGTAGGCTAAGGTATAAAGGTGTAACAAAACAAATATTTGATGGTGTAAGAAATGAAAGGAATGGCTCAGAAGGTTTTTTTAGGGGTATCTTACTCTAAAGATGAGAGTAAACAAAAGAGTTTATACGGGAGGGTTAACTAACCAGTGTGGTTAGTTAATTATTAAAAAATTGTATAGCTTTTTGGTGTAATCCTAGAAATTTACCAATTTAGAAAGGTCACTCCAATTATATAAAATAATACTTATTATGGTGGTCTCGAATAGTATACCAAGTCAAGCTCTAAATTTTGCTACAATCACCGGCACACTCATATATTTTGGTGTATGGGGGGTAGGGGGTGGGGTGGGGGGGGGGGGCGCGGGGGCGGGGGGGCAGGAATTTTAAGTTTTTGGAAAGCGGAATAGGCTTAATCCTCACAATATGGAATTAAGGGTTATGTTTTGCGGGTCATGCCAACTAATTATCTATAAAAATTGGTAAAAAAAATTAAATTTTTTAAGCATAAAATTAGGCATATTACTGTAAAATAAGGACTTAATAATGTTCTAATTCTCCTCTCCCACTTAAGATTTATAACGCCCACGTTGTATAAATATAACATGAAAAACAGGAAATTAAAGAACTAGAACAGAAAAACTCCCCTGAGATTTTCTCGCTATGATTTCATGTTGCGTATATGAGCAAGAATGTATGTTGTAAAATCGTCTGGGTACCAGCATGGCTACAACACATTAAGATTCTAGAAAAGATAAGTATACACCAATTCTTCATTCCCGTTTAGTAAGTTCATGTATTAATATTAAGAAAACGAAAGCAATTCTATATCTAAATGATCGTCGGTTAGAAAACAAAAACTAAAAAACGAATATTGTATAGGAAGTCGATACGCCGTATCCAAATTTCAGGATACGCGGATTGAAACTTGTTGAAAACAATCCTAAGTACGGGTGAAGGGGAAGAGGGGGGTAGAATGGGGGGGGGGGGGGGGGGGGGGTGGTGGGGGGGGGATGGGGGGGGGGGGGGGGATGTCACATTCAGTATATCAAAATCTAAATACGCCGCATTGACAAGTCTGACAATAATGTTTTAAATTCAAGAAAATAAAAAGATAACGTCCAGGTTAGGTCGATACGCCGTATCCATTGAATTGGATACGCCGTATCTATAACCTGGGAAGACAGTAACAAAATTGAAAATACATTCTGGGTTGTCTCCCGGCAAGCACTTTTGTTTTTGGGAGAGTCTTTAAGTTAGACTCCCTTCAGCTTAAGTCCCATCCTTATAAAACAGCTTAGGGTCAAACGGGATGCCAAATGGCACATATACATATTAATACGATTCATAGTTCAATTTGTTAAAATAAGTCTCAAATCAGATATTAAAATTAATTTCATGTATAAGTTTCACAGTGAAATTTTACTAATTGCATCACGACTTGTTTCCAAAGTTTGATTTGACCCTCGTGCATAGGTACTGTTATTGATACTTATTAAATTACGTAATGGTTCGAAGTATATCCCCTAAGATTGTTTAATAAATGTTTTATACACATCGTTGTCCGTATCCAAATTGTTTTTTTTTGAATCATTGACAGAAAATATGTTAAAAGGAAATAGATCACTATAGGATATAACATTATATTCCTCATCATCATATTCGGACACAAACGATGTTTCATTTTCAAATTAACTTCATCGCCATGAGAGGGAACTTTACCTTAGGTTCAGAGATGAGAACTCTAATTCAAGATGTTAACGCGTCATAATAAATATATTTGGGTATTTTGTTTCAAAAATCTATAGGTTGTTGATGTCTACACTCATCAAGACATACATACCACCAACTATCTTACCATACTTAGTAGTTTCCCAGTTATTAAAAATGACTTGCACTAAGATGCTTTTGCAAGTTCATATGAATATTCCTCCATATTATATAGAGGTCCTCCATTTCTGTAATAAATTTGTACGAAAACATAGAGATAAAAGTCAAAATAGATCGATACGTCATTTTCAGAAACTGAATAGGCCGTATGTTGTTAAAGTCGAATACGTTGTATTGGTTTAGAGAAAAAAATTTATACGCCATATCCAAAGGGATGAATACGCCGTATTCAGTATTCGACCAGAAGACAGACAACAAGACTAATAATGCAAACAAATACACAAAATATGCAAAAATATACAATGCTAGAAAAATCAAACACACAAACAAACTAAACTAAAAACACAAAACCTAAACTAAAACACTAATAAACAAGAATTAAACAAACTCACTCCCCGGCAGCAGCGCCAAAAACTTGATGTGGTCGTTGTGCGTAGGTAATTTATTAATCAAGTTTTACTATTTATATTTTGTTGACTTTACCTATTAACAAACACTAATGGGCAGTGTACCCGATCAGTTGTAGGTTCGTTTGTAAGTAGGGTGTCGATCACTAAGAGCGAGCATTAATACTTAAATTTATCAATATTTTAGTCATCTAAGTTAGTCCTAATTTATCCTATTTAAATATTTTTAAACTTAAACTAACGCAAAGGGGGGTTCTTAGCCTGAGACATTGGCACGAGTTTTGGTTTATCCTAATCTAAATGATGACAATTAACACCACAAGTAATAAACATAGAATAAATAAGGATACAAGCCAATGTAAGGAAAAATATATTAGCTAGTTTAATCTAATAAAACGCAGTATTGTCTATGAGTGCAATGATTGTTTTACTTCGTTGGTGATATATCATTCTTAAGCTTAGGTGGGTCTTCTCCCTAAACTCTAGGTTTGTTTTCAGTAATCCTCTTCTTTTTAACCAAACCCACATAAATGCTTTCACAATCGATTTTAATCTACTCTAGGAGATGATAATGTGATAATATCGAAATCTAGCTCTTGAGGTCTTTACCTTACTTATTGCTTAACGGTTAATCTCTATTACTAGTAGTCAGTCCTGATCTTTCCCATAGAAATCAAAACGTTATGTGTAATACCTAGGTATGTAAGACATCAATTACGTCTATTGTATTGCATCCATTTATTCCATCTTAATTTGTAACCTTTTTGCCTTTTTATGTTGAATATTTTATTAATAGCTCATTTGCTCATTTGACTTTTGTCAGGTTTATCAGATTTTGTACCGTGTTGACGGTGGTGATTTTATAGATATTGGGATGATTTGGAGGGTTATTGTGATTTAATAATCCTTTTTTAAAGGTATTATTGGTTATGTGTTTTCGGATGGTTTGTACCCGTGATTTTGAGATAATGCCGAAAACGTGTCTTGACACGTCTGTTAATGTCAAATGGAATTTTTGAAGGGTTTAAAGTTGTAAATATGGCAAGTGAATACTCTAATTAATGGAAAAGTATTTTTAAGGTGAATAAAAATGCTTTTTAACTTTGGGGTAAATGTTGCGGTTGAGTTTTACGAGTTTTTAAGTGATTTCGACACGAAAAGAAAGGCCCGGGACTCCCTTGGATCCCTTGGCCGGTTATGGGAAGGATAGGGAACAACATGGCTAGTTTTTAGGAGTTGTGTCCAAAGGTGTACACATATATTCCATTGCTATGAGATTTCACTCTATTTTTTTTTCATTATAAACTTCTAAAAAATAAACGCACACTTGTGTGTGTCTTGTGTCCGTCCGGCACTTACAACACACATACACTCATAATTTTTGAATTTTGATCAAGAAAACATAAAGACATAAATATTTGGGGTTGATTCTAGTGTTTGGTTATTCCTTTAAACAACGTTTGATTAGTACTGTTAATATAAAGTTACTGCTACTAGTAGAAGTTAAGACTGCTCAAAGATGAAGACTGAAAATATACTAAGTAGTTACTACTGCTAGTACAAACGTTAGTACTAGTGCTCAGTTAGTGCTGCTAGTTCAAAAGTTAATGCTGCTGGTTTAAACTGCTAAAAGATTACAACTGCTTGGAAAAGTTTCTATTGTTAAATGGATAAAGACAAGAGAAAGGATTGGAGAACAAGTATCACACCCCGTAAATTTCAGGTCATAATTTTAACCTTTACGTGCATTATTTTGACTTTTATAAGTTATGTGGTTAATTTGACATAAAACCGGGAAGTTATCCTGCGCACACTAAAAAATGTCTTTGAACGCACCCCAACTCTATACTAAGGTTAATCTACTCATAGCATATTATTATTTTTACAAATAATATCATTATTATCATTTATTATTATAATTTATTTTATATATTTTCACCGGGTTTAATCCCTTTAAAAGAAATGTTACGAAGGTTACGTACACTTACGTTTACGATTATTACATAAATGTTTTTATTAAATTGAATTTCGAGCATTTATCGAAGATTATTAAAACCCGATTATTTAAGTCCAACTCAAACATAAGATAAAGCTCAAACTAGGCCTTATTAATCCAAGTTTAAGCTGAAGTGAGCCTAATTGTGAGCCCACCAAATCTACAAGACAAACAAGCCAAAAATCCCATTAAGCCCCATATACATTTTTGCTTATAAACCCTACGAATGGAAAAAAATGGAGAATGAGAGATTCACAATTAAGCGCCGCTCTAGTCGCTTCCTACCTTGTCACCATTTCTTCTTCTTGGTCCTAAGTCCTAACCATGTTTTTCCTTCTTTCTATTTGTCTATATTAATATATATTGACTAAATGATAGTTCAATGATCTCTATGTATTTCCATTTGCGTCTTTTTTTTATGCGTCACTTTTTGGTACGAAACATTTGATATCATTGTTATAGTATTAACTTTGCTCTAGACACTGTTTAGTGTTTTCTAATTCTTTTAATTTGTAGCTAGTTACCATTTATAAACCGAATATGATCCTTTCATTTTTTTATGTCAGTTATGTTTTTATTATCAGACCAACGTTGTTTATCTTATTTCCTTAAATATCAGTTCCAAATATCTTTCCGTTATCTATTTTTTATCTCTATACTTAAATTAACTAGAAATTTGTTTTCGTGAATATGAGTTAATAATATGTTATGTCAGATTCCTTTTGAAATGCCAAACTTGTTTTGAATACTAATATTTTAGTGTCTCAACTTTTACAAATACTAATATTTTAGTGTCTCAACTTTTACAAATTCTTTACTTCAGTGTGTTTTATAATAATAGTGTCTAGTTAATCAGTTTGGTCCTTAACCATCATTTCCAATATAGTTGTTAGGTAAAAGTTAGAGTTAATCAATGATCAATTAGTTTATATTATATGAGCTATTGGTTGGGTTTAATATCTTGGAGATGGGTTTTGGAGCTTATGAAATGGGTCTCATTTTCTCGGCAGCTTTGCACTTTTGGTTTCGATTGGTCGCATTTAGGAACTCGTTGCTCGTTAATACTTGTTGATTATTTCTCGAATCACTACTTTGCGTAAGGTGAGTTTATAGCCCATTTTTCACTTGTTTTACAATTACTTTACAAATCTTGGGGGAGAATCCATGCTTGTTACAACTTGTTTACATATTCATGTACAATCTCTTTTGCATACTCTTATACATACTTGATTGCATACTTGATTTTAAAAATCATTTATATACTCGTTTACAAGAACGTTTACAAACTCATTTACATGATTGATTATAAACTTGGATACATGAATGTTTACAAACTCATTTACATGATCGATTACAAACTTGTTTTCATACTCATGTCAATTAAGTCAATGCTCGAGTATGCCAGGTAGGGCACCTAGTATGAGTATATGTTAATTAAGTGAATGCTCGGGTGTACCAGGTAGGGCACCTAGTATGAGTACATGTCAATTAAGTGAATGCTCGAGTGTGCCAGGTAGGGCACCTACTATGAGTACATGTCAATTAAGTCAATGCTCGGGTGTGCCAGGTAGGGCACATAGTATGAGTACATGTCTATTACGTCAATGCTCGGGTGTGCCAGGTAGGGCACCCGGAATGAGCACATGTCCATTATTTTAGTTATGAACTTAGGGGTATAATCGTAATCACACATAGTGACTATTGTATTAGATACAATGGTCATGCATATTTTACAAAAGCTTTGATTCCAACTATACTTAACTTTTTGTGACTATTGTATGGGATACAATAGTCATACAAATCTTTAATTTTGACATTCATACATACATTTTTTGATGACTATTATAATGAGTGAAATGGTCATATACTCTTTACAAATCTTTGATCCAACATTTACATTTACAAAAACCTATGAACTCACTAACTTTATGTTGACACTTTTAAACATGTTTTTCTCTGGTGAATTAGATGCTTGGCTTACTTGATGTGCATTGGAGTCTAAACAATACAAGATTACTTTTCAAACGACATGTTTAGAGGTCGTTCTCTCGCATCTTATATAAAGGTACTCATGAAGTAACGCTGCCGGACATATTTCCGCTGCGACCCAATTTGGGGGTGTTACAACAAGAATACTTACGAAGATAAGTATTGACTTATTCTTGTTAAAGATATGTATAAGTTATTTGTTTAAAAGATCATGATAACTTACGAAAGTATTATAAGCCTTATAGGGCTCCTTGGTGTATAAAAAGAGGTCCTAGGGTATAGAATTTAATGTACCAAAACGAGTCATTGTCATAGCTTTAAGGTTCTTGTAACCCTAATACTTTTGAGTATTCGTATTTAATATATTGTGGCTAAAAGTTTGATAAACTATTTGTCTTTGATTGTTTTACTGTTTCATTGTTCTTCTTAGTATTACAAACTAGATTCCACATAGTTTGTGATATTCTCAATCTTAGCTTCTACCATAGTTGTCTTGGATCTATTCAATACAACTAAGGGGCTGTTTGGTTTGTTGTTAGGAATCACAATGGGTATCGAATTTGGTATGAGGTAGAATGACAATGGATATGGAAAAGTGTATGATTACGATTGTTTATGTTTGGATGACAAAATATGGTATGAAAAAAGTGTATAGATATTTGAATTTTGTAGTGGAAAAGAGATGGGCCCACAGAATAGATTTCATAGACACCAAATTGGTGGGTAATGAGTCTATGACTATGATATACCCATTTCATTCCTAGGCCCACTAAACAAACATCTTTAATCACTATGAAACCCATAACCCCATTCTCATATACCCATACCAAACGACCCCTAAACCATACATCAAGCTAAGGAGTTTAAGATCTGTTCATTAGGATCAACACATTTGGTAACTCCAGAGAGTAGAATGATTGAGAGGTATGTGTATGGCCTTGCTCCATAAATCCGTAGGATAGTGGTAGCAACGGAGCCAAAGACTATACAGAAGACTGTGCAGATTTCTGGTGAACTGATCGATGAGGCTGTGAGAAATGGATCAATTATGAAGGTTGAGAAAAGAGGAAATGTGGGGGAATCTAGCAAGGATAAGAATGGTAGGGATGATAATAAAAGGAGTAGGACTGAGAATGCTTTTGCTACTACTATAAACCCTGTAGGAAGAGAGAATATGGGTACTTGGCCCAAGTGTACCACCTGCAACTCCTACCATGCACCCGGCGGGCCTTGTCGCACATGCTTCAACTGTAACTGCCCGAGTCATTTGGCAAAGGATTATAGAGGTGTGCCGAGGAATGTGAATCCTATCAATGCTAGAAACCCAACTGTTAGGGCATGTTATGAGTGTGGTAGTACCAACCATGTCAGGTCAGCTTGTCCTAGATTAAATAGGGCACAAGGGCTGGAAGAAAATCGTCCAAATCAAGTTGCTACTAATAACGGGGGTCAGGGTCGTGGAAACCAAGGGAACCAGGCTAGGGGTAGGGCATTCATGTTGGGAGCAGAGGAAGCTCGCCAGGATACGAACATTGTGACGGGTATGTTTACTTTGAACAATCATTTTGCCACTACCTTATTTGACTCTGGTGCTGATTATAGTTTTGTTTCCACTACTTTCATACCTCTGTTAGGCTTAGAGCCCAGCGACTTAGGTTTCAGATATGAGATTGAGATAGCTAGCGGGCAGCTAGTAGAGATTGATAAGGTTATTAAGGGTTGCAAATTAGAAATCGAGGGTCATGTCTTTGACATTGATTTGATACCTTTTGGGCATGGGAGTTTTGATGTGATTATAGGTATGGACTGGTTGTCCAATTATAAGGCTGAAATAATTTGCCATGAGAAGGTAGTGAGGATACCACTACCGGATGGCAAGGTACTTAGAGTATTAGGAGAGAGACTAGAAGAGAAAGCGAGATTTTTGATGGGTGCTAAGGCTGGTGATAAGAAACAAGAAGAGATTGTTGTGGTTAGAGATTTTCTTGAGGTTTTCCTGGATGATCTATCTGGATTACCGCCTATTCGGGAAATTGAGTTTCGAATTGAGTTAACCCCTGGAGCAACGCCGGTAGCAAAGTCTCCTTATCGTTTGGCACCTTCTGAATTGGAGGAGTTGTCGGGACAACTCAAGGAACTCCAAGACAAAGGTTTCATTCGACCAAGTTCATCGCCTTGGGGAGTGTCGGTATTGTTCGTTAAGAAAAAGAATGGTTCTTTTAGGATGTGTATTGATTATAGAGAATTGAACAAGTTGACTATTAAGAATCGTTATCCACTTCCTAGAATTGATGATCTATTTGATCAACTGCAAGGGTCGTAGTTTTTCTTGAAGATAGATCTTAGGTCTGGATACCATCAGCTGAGAGTGCATGAGGATGACATTCTAAAGACTGCGTTTAGAACTCGTTATGGACATTTCGAGTTCACTGTAATGCCCTTTGGTCTGACTAACACACCAACAGTATTTATGGATTTGATGAATAGAGTTTGTAGGCCTTATCTTGATAAGTTTGTGATAATATTTATAGACGATATCTTAATATACTATAAGACTCAAGAGGAGCATGTAGAACACTTAAGGTTAGTCTTGAGGTTGCTCAAGAAGGAGAAACTGTATGCTAAGTTTTCTAAGTGTGAATTCTGGCTAAGAGAAGTACGGTTTTTTGGGCATGTGATAAATGGTAATGGGATTCATGTAGACCCTAGTAAGTTTGAAGCTGTTAAGGATTGGAAAGCCCTTAGAACTCCGACTGAGGTTCGTTCGTTCTTAAGATTGGTTGGGTATTACCGTAGGTTCATTGAGAACTTTTCTAAGATAGCTAAGTCTCTTACTATCTTGACTCAGAAGTGTAAGACTTTCGATTGGGGTAAGGAACATGAATTGGCATTTCAGACCTTGAAGGATAAGTTGTGTAATGCGCCTGCTCTAGCTCTCCCTGATAGACCAAAAGACTTTGTGATATATTGTGATGCGTCTGGGATAGGACTAGGCTGTGTGTTAATGCAAAGAGGTAAAGTGATAGCCTATGCGTCTAGGCAGTTGAAAATCTATGAGAAGAATTATAATACCCATGATTTAGAGTTGGGACAAAGAGTGTCATTTATACGAATCATAAGAGTCTCCAGCATATCTTTAGTCAAAAAGAGTTAAATATGTGACAACCTGGAAAACAAGTCAAAGGTGACTGAAATGCCCTCGCAAAAATTTTGAACACAACGCGTACCGACCCAAAATAATTAAATTTGTATTTAATTATCATAAGTTATTACATAAAAATATTTAATAAATTAATTTATCATGTTACTCAAAAACGTTTATTTAAAAACGCAATTATTTGATTTAAGTTCATTTTTACGGACAAATATTGTCAGAGACACGCAAATAAATAATGAACATTTCATTTAAATTTTATAAAAGATTTATAAAATTATGGTCACATAGATACTCATTTTGCTGGAAAAATTATTTAGAAAACGATGGCGCAAATTTCGTATTTTTAATTCATCAGTTAATTAGCCTAAACGAGACCCGAACCATTAATTTACAAAAGTTACACCTTTGGTCCCTGAAACAATATTTACAACACAAACCCTAAACTAATAATCACTTATCATTCTTTTTGAAATTTCCTTTTGTTATAAATAAAGAAGATTAGGGTTCATTCTTTATATAAGTATTAGGGTTACCATATCATCATTCTTATAAAACACAACACACACACACCTCTTATAAGTTTCCTGGCGCCGCTCCTGTTTTTCCGGCCACATCCCGGTCAAGTTCCGGCCAACAACCCATCGACACCATCATCATCATCCTCATCTCCACGTCATCTCATTATCCACACCACTCCATCACCACGCCGCCACCACTGCCGACAACCATCTCCACGCCATAAACATCATCACCCACATCACCATTTCCACCAGCCAACACCACCACCATCACCATCGACGTCACCACCCTAGCCACCATCGTCTCTATCACGACAGCGACTCACAAAGGGTGTTTGTTTTCGTGGGTTTACATAGCACGAGGGTGCGTTTGATTTTAACAGGCCCACATGGGTGCTGTTGGTTTTAAATCAACACCACCAACGGGTGCGTTTGGGTTGTCTCAAAACAAATAGGGTGCGTTGGGTTTGTTAGAGTCGCCAGTCAGGGTGCATTTGGGTTAGTTTATAACGACCCAAGGTGTGGGTTTGCTGTAACAGACTGAGTCTGTTTGGGTGCGGGTTAGCAGCATGAGCGTTTGGCTGCAACAACAGCTAGGGACGTTTGGTTGTCCGTTTTAACAGCCGAACGGGTGTTGGCTTAGGTTGTTTTACACCATAGGGTGCGTTTGGTTCAGATAGAAAAATCAGTTAGGGTGCGTTTGATTTGTCATACCTATTAAGGACGCGTTCGGTTTTGTTAGACAGCCGTGGGTAGTGAACTTGGTTTGTGATTCACGCAAGTAGGGTGCGTTTGCCTTTCGGTACAGCAGCATAGGGTTCGTTTGGTTGAGTGAAACCGCACAAGGGTGCGTGCGGTTTAAGCAAAATAGTCAAGGGCGCGTTTGGTTATAAGTTCTTCAGCCAAAGGGGTGGATTTGCTTTTAGCAGATTCGGGTGTGTTTGGTTTGTGGTAAACGCCAACACAAGGGTGTTTGGTTGTGGTTTTGAAAGCCCACATAGGGCGTGTTTCGTTCATCATTTAAAAGGGTGCTTGACTTTAATATTTTATTTATTATTTAAATATCGCCTAGATAAATATTGGAACGCGAGTATATTTTGCAACATGGGTTGGTTGATTGAAAAGTGAAAAACATTAAACTTTGTAAATATGGGAAACATCACATGAACGAGAAGGTCATGGCAAAAATTTCAAAAAGATATATATATATATATATATATATATATATATATATGCTTAGTAACATTCACTATGATTCTAATATTATAGAAACCCGCCAAGGAAACAAAATACTAAATTATAAAATAACACTTTATAATTTTTGACAATATGATAATGTTACAATTTTTGTAAAAACCTTACAAACATCTTTTAACACGATTTGTAACTTTAGAACGCACAGTTACTTTCATACCAGAACTTGTTAATGATTGTTAAACGGTGATTTCCGGAAAAGAGTCGAACTATTTTATTTAATAATTTACACGCGGTTCTTATAAATTCTTATAAGGTATTATATACTTCAAATCTTTCTTTTGATTGTTTGTCTTAATTATGAAACTCACCATATGAATTTTATAGTTGTTCATTTTAATGTGTAGTATATACGGAATATACTACATACTTAGCTATATAATTCACCACATGAATTATATACTTTTGATTTATTTTATCGAACCAACCGCGAGACCAAACTGCCACTCGGAACCTAAATCTTTTATCAACGGGCCGCATTGATGTAATCATCCATCGGGAAACTAAATGAATTACCCTAGGCTAGCGAGACTTAGCCGTTAAGATAAGCTGCAACTTCTTGGTCGAGCCGTTTCAGTTTTCGTTTCGTCTTGTACTCAATGTGTACATTCCCGCCAATCGTTCTTCATCATCGATGTGAGTTTATAGCCCCTCTTTCACTTGTTTTACATTTACTTTACAAATCTCGGGGGAGAATACATGCTCAATACAACTTGTTTACATATTCGTTTACAATATCTTTTACATACTATTCTACATACTTGGTTTACATACTTGATTTTTGCAATTCATTACAAACACATTTACATGATTGATTTCAAATCGGTTTACATACTTATTTGCATAGCTCGCTATGGGATACATTATTTGACTTTATTTTGGTCACAAATGCATACTTTACATTTGAAATGATTTTTCTCGATTACGATTTTGTAGTGCGCCTGCGGGCCAACAAGCACTACAAGCCCGGTGTTTGCAGAGGAACACCCACGATGGGAACACATATTTTGTATCACTGGCTCGAATCGGGCACATACAACAAGTCTACGTCACAAAAAGCGTCATGAACTGTAAATCACTTGGAAAAAAAAGGGGTTTGGAGCGCGAATTTTATGAATATATTTTATATGGGATTGATAATCCCCGTTCGTAGTGATTAGCTATCACTTAGCAAAACGAACGTTATAAGCATGTTGTCTGCGCGTCCAGGTTATGAATAGATTCTATTCCGGGATTGAACAATCCCCGTTCGGGTGGATTTTTTCTAGCATCACCATGTAGAACGAACGTTATAACAAGTCGGATCATGTGTTGTGGGACACAGGGCCCCCCGACACATACAACTTGAACATTTTGGTGACATTAGACATCTGTCATGGCATTACTTATAAATCATCTTTGGGATAAGATTGGTACTTTGAGGTAACATAAAATGGGGGTCCGTGCATAATTGTATAAACATTTTTTTCATGTACTAGTGATGACACAGTGATAATATATTTGTTGAAAACTTACATTCATATTTAAAACAAATCTATGAACTCACGCAACTTTAATGTTGACACTTTTAAGCATGTTTTTCTCAGGTGAATTAGATGCTTGGATTATTTGATGTGCATTGGAGTCTTTACATTCAAGTTTTTCATGGTGATGCAATTATGGGACAACTATTATTTTGATTTCAGAAAATCAACGAGATTGTTTTACAAACGACACATTTAGAGGTCGTTCTCTTGTATCTTGTGCGATTGTATTATGAAGTAACGCCCCCTGACATATTTCCGCTGCGACACATTTTTGGGGGTGTTACACTATGCATCTAGGCAGTTAAAAATCTATGAGAAGAATTATACTACCTATGATTTGGAGTTGGGTGCGATTGTGTTTGCACTTAAGATCTGGAGACATTATCTGTATGGGACAAAGAGTGTCATCTATACGAATCATAAGAGTCTTCAGCATATCTTTAGTCAGAAAGAGTTAAATATGCGACAGCGTCGTTGGATAGAGTTGTTTAGTGATTATGACTGTGAAATTTGCTACCATCCTGGTAAGGCGAATGTGGTGGCTGATGCCCTAAGTAGGAAGGAAAGAGTAAAGCCTAAGAGCGTTTGAGCTATGAATATGATCCTTTAGTCGAGTATCAAGGATAGGATACTGGCGGCTCAGAAGGAGGCTGTGGATGAGTCTGCAGGATTGCAAATAGGTTTTGATAAGATGATATTGCAGAGAAGTGATGGAACTTTGTACTACCTGGATCGAATATGGGTACCTTTGAAGGGTGTGGTAAGAACCTTGATAATGGATGAAGCCCATAATTCAAAGTACTCTGTATACCTAGGAGCTGATAAGATGTATTATGATTTGAGAGATAGGTATTGGTGGCCTGGAATGAAAAAGGATAGTGTTTCACTTGTTTGAAGGTTAAGGCTGAGCATCAAAGGCCATCTGGCTTGCTCCAGCAACCTGAGATTCCCGTATGGAAATGGGAAGGGATAGCTATGGATTTTATGACTAAGTTTCTTAGGACTAGTAGTGGGCATGCCACAATCTGGGTCATTGTGGACCGATTGACTAAGTCTACTCATTTTCTACCTATGCGTGAGGATTATAAGATGGAAAGGTTTGCTAGATTGTATTTAAATGAGATAGTTGCTAGACATGGTGTGCGAATCTCGATTATATCGGATCGTGATATTCGTTTCACATCAAGGTTTTGGCAGTCGATGCAAGAGGCATTAGAAACTCGTTTAGACATGAGTCCAACTTATCACCCTCAGACCGATGGTCAGAGTGAGCGTACTATTCAGACTTTGGAAGACATGCTTTGAGCGTGCGTCCTAGACTTCGGAGGAAGTTAGGATGTTCATCTTCTATTGGTTGAGTTTTTGTATAACAATAGTTATCATTCTAGTGTGAGATGTGCTCTATTTGAGGCATTGTATGGTAGAAAGTGTCGTTCGCCAATTATGTGGACTGAGGTTGGAGAAGGTCAGTTGATAGGACCTGAGTTAGTGCAAAAGACTACTGAGAAGATCTCGCAGATTAAGGATAGACTTAAGGCTGCGCGAGATCGCCAAAAAAGTTATGCTGATAAGAGGAGGAAGCCTCTAGAGTTTAGTGTAGGTGACTATGTCTTGCTCAAAGTGTCGCATTGGAAAGGCGTGGTACGCTTTGGGAAGAAAGGGAAGTTAGCACCTAGATTTGTTGGACCATTTGATTTTGTTGAGAAAGTAGGCCCTATGGCCTATCAGTTAGATTTGCCTGAAGAGTTGAATGGTGTTCATGACACGTTCCACGTGTCGAACCTTAAGAAGTATTTGGCTGATCCAACACTGCAAGTGCCTTTGGATGAGATTCGAGTTGATGCTAAGTTGAATTTTGTGGAAGAGCCTGTGGAAATTTTGGAAAGAGAGTTTAAAAAGTTGAAGCGTAGTAGGATTGCCATCGTCAAGGTTCGGTGGAATTCAAAACGCGGCCCTGAATTCACGTGGGAACGTAAAGATCAGATGAAATTAAAGTACCCACAATTGTTTAGTGATGTTAGCAGTTGAATTTCGAGGACGAAATTCTTTTAAGGAGGGGGTAGAATGTAACCCTTGCCCTTTTTGTGTTATGAATATTTCTTTTATAGTCCTTTGACTATTTGACTTTTGTCAGTTTATTCAGATTTTGTACCGTGTTGACGGTGATGATTTTTATGAGAATTGTGATGAATTGTGGTTTATTGTGATTAATAATCCCTTTTTGAAGGTATTATTGTGTTATTTGTATTCCGGGTGGTTTGACCCGTGAATTTGTGAGAAATGCCGAAAAACGAGTCTGACACGTCCGTTAATGTCCAAATGAGTTTTGAAAGGGTTTAAAGTGAAAATATGTCGTGTGAATACTCTAGGTTAATGGAAAAGTATTTTTAAGGTGAATAAAAATGCTAATTAACTTTGGGGTAAATTTTACGGTTGAGTTTTACGAGCTTTTAAGTGATCCCGACACGAAAAGAAAGACCCGACACCCCTCTAGGATGCCATATCCGGTCAAGGTAGTCAAGAGGGGACATGGAGGCTTAATTTAAGCTAATGTGTCTTAAGGTGTACAATTATATTTCTTCCACTAGCTCTCATTATCCATTCATTATCAAAAAAATAAAACACACACTTAAGTGTGTGTGCTTGTGTTCGTCCGCCCTCACCAACAACAATCCACCATAAATTTTCCAACTTTGATCGAGAACGTGATATTCCGGGTTGATACGAGTGTTTGGGTATTCATTTAAACAACGTTTGGGTTGTCCGGTTCGTGTCGAAATATACATTTTTGAAGATTTTCTTGTAAGTTTTCAAATTTAAATTTCGTTTGTCCTTTTGGGTTTATTTTGATGCATAGATGTTAGTTGTACAAGTTGATCGTTGTGAAAATTGATTTTTGGAAGCGAAATGAATAAAAAGGGTGTGTTTGGTTCGTTGGATTAAAAAAGGAAAAAGAGGGTTTTTGTAGTTTTGATGTTGTGGTCGTGATGGTTGAATAATATATGATGCTAGAATGCTTATTTTTGATAGTAGCTTGTATAGCTTATTCGGGCTTATTTTTAAGCTATTTCTTGGCTTATTTTGGGCTTATATGCCACGAACCATTCCCAAAATCACTAGGAAAGTGATTTTGATTATTTTTGTGTTATGGCATATGTTGTGGACTATTTTTGAGGCTTATGGTAGTAACCAAATGCGATACGTAGCTTATTAGCTTATTTTCAAGCTTAATATACGTATTTTTGAGCTAATGGACTCACGGCCCAATAAGTCTATTTAAGCCGTGGCTTAATGGGAGGGCTTATTGTGGTCCGGATTATTTTTTACTTATTGGTATATGCTTATATATGTAAATGGACCTTGGTTTTGGACTTGGATTGTATTTTGGACTTATAAATATCTTAACGGACCCTTGTTGGGCCTTAAAGCCCAATAAGCGATATTTAGTCGTTATGAGAGTTTTGTTGGACTTTTGAAAGTGAAAATGTATTTACGAAGTGATATTTAACGATATTTTGGGAAAAACGTTTTAGTAAACATTAAAGATTGAGATTTTGGAATTTTGGCGAAAAAGTGTCGAATTTATGAAAAGTGTTGAAAATTAGGTTTGAAATCTTGGAAATCGTTGTATGAGCGTATGGGTCATGTCGAAATTTTGTAAAAAGTTTATACTTAGATATTTTCCTAAAAACATGATTTTTGATTTTTAAATAATAAAATATTATTTAATTATTTTATTATTTAATAAATTCACTAAAAGACGAAAAATATGATTTTTCTCAAAACTTATCTAATGTGTTTATTATGAGTAAACGTTTAATTTTTAACCGTATTATGATTATTTTGAAGTGACTAAGGTTTACCGAATGGACTTGTCGAGATATATTTATAATTATTAATTATAAATATTTATTTATATTACTTATCTATTTTCTCTAAATAGTATAATTATGGATCATCGGGGAATGAGATTGATATGATTGTGGGAATATGTCATCAACCATCACACCACTAAATCGTTTTGGGTAATTGTACAACGCGTCTAAACTCTATGCATCAAACGTGAAGATTGTTTTGGAATTGGATGATTAAATTGGGACATTAACTGGACTAGGTCGTGTGCGGGCGTCGTTGCATTTGCTTGTGTGATTGAGATTTGGTTGCTAAAGACTTGCTTGAGGTGAGTTCTCGTAGCCCCACTTTTTCTGTTTTTCTGTTGGGGGGAAATGATACTCAAATGTGTTTTGAAATGTTTTGAATTGATCTGTGCGAAATGTGGTTTTGTTTTTGGGACAAGTTACGTGCTTATGACTGCTATGTGAATATTATGTGTTGTATGATTGTTTGGAGCGGATGGGTACGCCTACCCAGTATGTGTGTGATTATTAGAGCGGATGGGTACGCCTACCCAGGTTTGTGTGTGGTCCTGCCCTAATTTTAGTGCTCCAGCTGGTAGGCACTTTAGGTGCGTAAGTGACATATGGTTATTGATTAGCGGTGATGCTAAGGTTGTTTGCATATATTCACTGTCATATATCACTATTGTCTACTGTTGAAATATTGGCACAACTTTTGGGTTTAAGGTCAAACCTTAACATTATTGTTGATGTTTTCGAGTATCATTTTTAGGTGAAGTGAAAGAAGAATAGTTTGGTGATTGTGATAGCAGACTTAGAAGTATCCCGAGTGGATTTTCATGTGAAGTCTTGCTTGCTTGTTCTTTGATTCTAGTATATGGTTGTTTTGGATTTAGTTTGGATTTTAGACCCCTGTGTGGGCATTGGAATAATTGTAAGAGATTGTGGATTTTAGTTGCGATTTGGGACATCACTCGAGTGTGTTCGAGGTTGATGGTCTTCATAGCACTTGGAGTTTATGCAATGTAGTTTTCTATATTTTGTATCTTGTGTTATGATTGATCATTATGTTGCATTCCCAAGTTTTCGCCATTGTCGGGGTGTGACAAAATATTTTTCAACCATCAGAACCATGACATAAAAATGATAAACCCTTGTTCCCCTTTTCTTACATTCGAATGAACCAAACACCCCTTTTATTTATATCCAAAAATTTAAGCTTACGATTTATAGAAAACGCACCGTACAACTTTCATCTATGCATCATAAGAACTCTAAAATTACAAGAATATTTGTGAAAAAGATAACTTACAAAGAGGGTTTTGAAAGCGAGTTAAAACACGATCCGACAACCCAAACGTTGTTTAAATGATAACCTAAATACTAGAATCAACCCAATACTCCTAAATCTTTATGTTCTTGATCAAAGTTGCAAAATTTTAAGTGTTTGCGTGTTATATTCGGACGAGCACAAGAGAGCACCAAAAGTGTGTGTGTGATGTTTGAAAAATAAGGAATGTGTGTTAAGGATCAAGACAAATGATATAGTACCAAGGTTGGGACACAAGAGCTAAAAACTAGCCACCCTTGTACCCTCTTGGGTTCGACCGGATATGGCATCCAAAGGAGGATCGGGTTGCTTCTTTTTGTGTCGGTTTCCTTTAAACGCATTGATCACGACTTTAAAATGTAGCCCGAAGTTTCCTAGTATTTTTAATGTACTCAAAAATACTTTTCCATTAATCTTGATTATTTACACGACATATTTTACAGTCAATTGCCTAAGATTCGATTTGAACATTAATGGACGTGTCGGGACTAGTTATAAGATATCTCAAGCTAAACACGGGACAACCTCCTGGAACATGATCACATAGATAAAATTCTCTAAAACGGATTAAATTAAGCTTAAAAAGATAAGATAACCAAGATAACCATAAATCAACACCGTCAACACGGTAACTTGTTCCAACAAAAATGACAAAAGTCAAATATTCAAAGGAATATATTAGAACATATAGATCTCAGAAAAGTGCAATGGTTACACTAGATAATGTTAAGCCGCTTTAGGTTCATGACAATGAAGTGTATTAATGAATATGCGCTTTTATAAAGTTTTATCACCCTTGTATACTCATAGTGAGGTTTTATATAGTTACGCAAGTCAAAAGTTAAGAAAACAAACAACACATCTTTACAACTTTTAAAATTTCAAAACAAGTTTTATAAGGTTTTAAACCCTAGTTTAAATGAGTGTATCTACTTTGTTACTAGTCCGTTTTTATCCGTTAAACTCTCTAAACGTAGGTGAATATGTATACTTTTAATATTTCAAGACCTCACTTTAGGAAAACATGCTTTAAGTGTTGGTTTGCACAAAATATAGTTTAGACCTGCTGTAATAGTTTTAAAGAGTTTCCAGACTTCGTCGGGCCATAAATCACTCGTTTTTTTAACGAAATCACGTGTTTCAAAAGCCTATGTCGATCGTTTTTGAGTCTACTTTCTAAACATGTGGGCCCCAAACCTCAGATATTTACCCATTTGTACAGTTAATTCGTTTTATACACGAGACTCAAATCTGTGAATTTCCAGAAAATATTACCCGATTTCTAAAGGCTATATCTCCTTCGTTACTCATTCTTATGACTCCATTCAACTTGCTACATTTAAGTTAAAGTGTCCTCTACCAAAGTCTCAACTGGACCAATAATCCAATCTACTCCTAAAGTGGTGCTTTTTATAATTTAAACTCGGTATGTAGATTTTGGTCGGTTTTGACACTCGAACATGTGACATTTACTAAAAATACTAAATCAACTCCGCAAGCTATGAAATTTGGCTGAGAGCTTCTTAAGACATGTACTTAAGCGTGTACAAGAGGATTTTTCCTAGAATTTCGATTGAATTTTCCTGCTTCAAATTAGGTTTAGCAACTTGTTTCTAAATCAAACTTTTCAACACACAAATATATAAAGGTGATAACTATGAACATGAAATGATATATGAGTATGTAAATAAGTATGGAAATTAGTTATGAATGCTTACAAAGAGATAATGATGATTTGAGAACCAAAGTAGGCACTAATTACCCAAAATAACTAATGAAGCCTTAGTTTATCAAGTATAAGCCCTAGCTTTTTATGTAAACCCTTAAAGAACTTCCACCCTTGATTGAATAATCCTAAATATTGCTAAGATGAAAGGGTAAAATGAAGTGTTTTATATGTGATAAAAGAGTATATAATGGTTTCTATATATATAGGGAAAGAAATGGAAACAACTAGCTAGTTTTGCCTTTGATGGTTTTGCAAAATATCTTGAGACAAACTATGACATGAATGGGATGGGAGGCATGGGGAGGGCTGATATTTAATGTAAGAGGAAGGGGGAGGGGGAAAAGTATGGCTTGGTTAGGTGGTGTAAGAGATTTGGTTGAAAAATGGAGCATAGTTGGTGTAGAAAGTGTAGTATACTAGCTTTGAAATGTTTTTTTGTGTAAAAAGCATTAGGGGCTGATTTTAGATTATATAATGGGGAGGGAAATTATTATTTTGATAGTATATAAGGTATAAGAGGTGTTAGTTTAAAGGTGGTGAGGATATTGAGTAAGTTGTGTATGCATGCATGTATTAAAACGCGAGTTTAAGCGACTTACGTAAAAAGTGGTAAAACCAAATGTATATAACTTGTAAAATAAAATATGAAAACTTATAAATTATCTTTGTAATAATAATATAACACATATTTGACCTAAAATTATATTTGTTTAAGGCCGGTTTACGCTAAATGTTGATTTTCAGTTTACACGATTTAACTTAACAGTTATAATTAAAAGTAAACACGTAAAAGTTCAAAGTAAATAGTTTTGAGTTTATTAACATAAAATGACTTGAAAATGTGGATTGTCACAATACATTTAATGCGCAATGAAGAAATAGATGGGTCCTAAGGAGCATACATGTTTAGAACAACCTTATCACTAAAACAACGCATTTAATATCTCTTTCACTCACTAATTAATACAATACATAATTTTGAACATGCATATCTCGATCAAATTGGCACTAAAATTAGATTGATCATGCTGTAAAAACACAATAATGTGGCACATCATAAAATTAATCAAGATACATGTATTATCGGGTTTTGTATACGTTATTACAGATTTCTAATGTGGCTCATTACGTGTTTTGTAGGGGCTGACAATCTTTCCAAGGAATGCTACTTTTGCATCTTTTATGCAAGGTATTCCATTGATATTTTTAAATAGTGATGTTTTCGCAATTGTTGTCCGTTACCTCTTTTCCATGCTGTGACACGTATTCTTACTTTTGACTTGCTTCTTTTAAATTTTTTTCTCTTGCGAACGTTGTAATGGGAGCAGAGGTTTATCATGGTGACTCGCAAGCTAAGTAGTATTACAATGAACATGTGGGATCCTTATATCAATGATATAAGTTTAAAATAACATTGTAATTTTTTTAAAACTGCTAACATGATGGTGTTACTTAAGGTTAAGCTTTTTGAAAATGTATAATCAATTAAGAATTAATACAATCATCTCATTGAGATCGTTGATGTTATTGTTA
This sequence comes from Tanacetum coccineum, assembly GCA_026074375.1. Taxonomy (NCBI): domain Eukaryota; kingdom Viridiplantae; phylum Streptophyta; class Magnoliopsida; order Asterales; family Asteraceae; genus Tanacetum; species Tanacetum coccineum. Next base: position 612 of record BQNB010038826.1, on the reverse strand, counting down.
CTTTGGTTGCAGTTGCTACTACTACCGGTCATTGGGACATAGAGAGGATGAAGAGATGATGAAATTTGACTTGGCGGTTACATATGCAACTACCTTGATGGTGGCTCAGTGTGCGGAAGTTGCTGAAACTAAAGGTGCTAAACGGGGATATCATGACTTTAACAGCTCTGCACTCTACTTGTAACTCGAGATTCTTTATTCTTCTCTTTAACTTTCCTTACAAATAAGCCTTTTTAGAGACATGTTTGATGTGTGTTTTACAAGCTTTAAATTTATAATACTATAAATACCGATTTTTACTAAAAACACAAAACACTCGGGAAGTATACTCGTTCGTGTATAGTATAGCTTTAGGTAAGTCCAGGTCGTTCCACGAGAATTGAAGTTTTCATAGTTTGTAATTAAAGTGCTAAGGATAAAATGATTGTCACAGATCAAATTAACCAAATCATGCATAAATCGGATTAAAGGATGATTCAAGCAAATGATTAAAGTATGTTTGTTTAGGCAATGGTCACTAAGACAATGAAGTGTTTAGGATAGTGTTTACAAGTTTAGAGAATAAAGATTTCACAAGTTACAAATCGTTTCGGCCTTTAAATATAACAAGTG
>BQNB010038825.1:23420-48487 GCA_026074375.1 Tanacetum coccineum | reverse complement strand
AACTATATGGAAAAGATGGAAAAATATTTATTGTTAATGGCCATCGACTCGAACTATATCATGAAGAAGAAGATTATAATTCAAGCAGGAGTCTAGCTAACGACTCTCTTAAAAATTAAGCGCTTCTCGGGAGGCAACCCGTGCTTCACTTAAGTGTGGAGGAGTCCCTCCTCCATACAATTCCATTCGTATCCTTTATTTATTTTTCTAAAAAAACCCCAAAAAATATTTTCTTTTTTTGTGTTTTACTTTTATGCAGGTAATATAGCTTAAAGATTGGAAAATTATGAAGTATGCTCAAGGATAGCTCTCTCGCAGCTACATATCTTTATGCCCGGGAAGTATCGTTTTCCCTTAATTTTCCCTATTCTCTAGTTTATCAGTTATCACATTGAGGGCAATGTTCAACTTAAGTGTGGAGGGGAGCCAAATAGGAAAAATTAATCATATCCCTCCATGTTTGCCCTGCTAAAATTTTCCAACTGATATTTTATGAAAATCTTAATATATATATATGCTTTCAATATAAAAAATGCTCTTAGTAAGGCAAATCCACCCGGATTGACATTATAACTAGCACAACGTAGTCCACTAAATTGTGAGAATTATAAGCCTTAAAAATATTCGGGTACCCACCTTTGGTGCCTAAGATAATTGATGCCTTTAGCCTGTTCGAGTTAAGGTTTGAATGCAATTGCAAGTGTCTCATCCGTCGTTACGGCTGTGTATTTGTAATTTGTCGCCTTTTCTGGAACAGTGGTATTGGTTGATAATTATATTTGAGTGAGCCGGTAATTTAGAAGCTCTAGAACTTGTGCTTGATCATCATTTACTAGACCGAAGCCTGATTAATCATATGTTATGAGGAAAAATTAATCTCGCAAGTTCATGTTCTTACAAGCACTCCCTTTAGTGCTAAGTTGCTGAAGTACCTAAGTGAAGAAGTTAAAGTTGAAAGAAGAAGTTATGTGCTAATCCTTAGTTATCATTATGATCCTTAAAAAATGAAGAAAAAAATATATATAGTAGTTCAAATAAATAAAGGCTTAAGTTCTGACACATGGAGATTTATATATGCTATTATCCCTCATCAGTATCTAGTTCCGCCCTTCGGTCATGTTTATGTGTCAAATACAAGCCTATGGTAGCTGTCTATATTATGTCTGTGCAAATTGAGTGTCTTCACAGAAATATATAAACCCTATCAGAGTGGCTCGAGTGAAATAAAAATCAAACACATTCCCCTGTGAGGTGCTATGTTGTATGTCTATGCCTGAAAAGTTAATCAATATGCAAAACTCTTGCTAAAAATCCAAATTTTCTCCACGTCATGATAAATGATTTTATTTTCTCGCTTTGATTGCTTGAGGGAAAGCAATAGCTAAGTGTGGAGGGATTTGATAACGCCTAAATTATACATATTTTCGGTGGCGTTATTTATACATATTTGATCATTTCTCGTAAACTTTCGATACTTAATAACATGAAATAGTTGCAGGTTCACTTGAAGACATCCTAAGCTTAAACCAAACAAAGATCAAGTACTTATATACTTCGGAAATCAAAATACAAGAAAAAGATAAAGTCTTAAGCTGAAAAGTGCAATTATGCGCCGCACTTACCCAATGTGCGCCGCACTTCTTCTCAAAGTCAAAGAATTAAAGACTAAGTCAAAGTAGTGCATTAACTCCCTAAGTACGCCGCGCAAATTACTTTGTGTGCCGCACTTTCCATCTGGCTACAGAAATTAAATGAAGTCATAAATACTAGCGCATTAACACCCCATGTGTGCCACACTTATAAAATTGTGCACCATATTTTCACCCCAAAATCAGTCTATAAAAATGAGATGGATTCACCACAAATCATCCCTTCATACTCATTTCCCTCATATCACACACACTCTCTCTTACCCTTATGATATCCTAAACCTTTTCCAACCTTCTACCAAGCATAAACACCACACCTTTTAAAGATTCAAGATCAAACAACCAAGAACGAAGAAGAACATCATCTTAGTTTATTGAAATAATGAAGTTTCTTGTTGAATCAAGTTATGTTAGGAACTACATAGCCATGAGAGGCTAATTCTCTCATGACTACTCGGTGAAGTTATGATAATAAATAAGTGTTTGGTATGATTGTGATCTCATTAATCTCAAGCTTATGTTGCACCCCTATTATATCTTATCTTGTCGGTTTTGCTTATCAACTTAGATTATATAATCATATCGATATAGGTCGAAAGCCCCGTTATGATCTATATGGTTTTAAAGATTTATCTATGGTCTTTATCGTCTGTGTCGAGAAATTCACTTTCGTAAATTGCTAAACAAAATAAGCCTTGATCTAATAAGTTAACTGGATCATTTGAGTGACACGTCTGGTCTAGCCAACTAAATATAAGTCTTAAGTTAATTAAGTTAATTTGTGAAAACGTTTTCTGACGAGAAATCTTTTTTATAAGTTAAAGTTTCATCTTCGAGGTCTTAATCATTATCACTACTTATAAATTATTCTCAACTATCCGAGTAGTTATCTTTATTATCACTGGTAAAACAAAAGTTATTTTCAAAATTGTTAAAGTCTGTTTTCTTCCTGATTATTTGAACACTACTCAAATCCCTGTGGACGACCTGGTATTACCTAAAAATGATTATACTATATACATGGGTTATACTTTTACCCATGTGTTTCCCTATAATAAAATTGGTATTTTCAGTCATTATAAATTTAGAGCTTTTGAAACACATCAAAGTTTTTGGCGCCGTTGTCGTCTTTAAACTTGTAATGCGAAAAAAAAACCCAAAAAAAAAAGGAAAAACAGGTGGGGGGACTATAGCAAATGTGTGTTCTCGAAAACTGTCATGTAATATCGCAATTGATAGGCTGATGCATACATTTGGTTACTTATTATATAAAGTACCGATGCATACATTTGGTTACATATTATATAAAGTAGCAGTATAATGGATATTGATGATATAATTGATAGGCTGCTTGAAGTTAGAGGTAGTAAACCAAGTAAGCACTTTCAGCCTAATGAATCAGAAATCAAGTAGATTTGTGTTGCTACTAGAGATATATTCTTGCAACAGCCTAACTTGTTAGAACTTATGTGAGTTAAGTTAGTAGTTGGTTGCTAACAATAACCTTACTTTCAACCCGGGTGTTCACCATAAGTTAAAAAAGAAGAAAACTATGGTTACTCTAAAGAGTATTCTATTCTTAATAAGCTAGAGATGGGTCTGGTATACAAAAAGATAAAAAAACCAACATCTAATATATAGCTCCAAGTATTAACAAAGCTTTCACTTGAAAAGAATTATTGAGCATTCGTTTTATAAGGATATCAATTATGCTAAGAGACAAACACATTGTTACTAATTTGATATGGTCAGCTAAGAGTCTAAGACAAAGGTGCTGTTTGTTTATTAAGAGGCTCTGAATCTGAATCTGATTCGCACATCTGAATCTGAATATTCGATAGAAAAGTCTGAATCTGATTCCCATCTTAATCTGAATAAGTGGTCGAGAAGTCTGAATCTGAATGAAATAAAACTGTTTGTTTTGATAAAAATGTATAAATGTGTTAAACAATAGTTTTTACAATTTAAATATAAAATGATTGTATTCGCACAAAAAATAAATTTTATTAAATAAAGAAAACAAATTTTATAATATAATCAATTTAAATTTAAAGTATTTAAAAAAACATGCATTAAACAAAATATAAATGACTCCGAAACCGTACCATTCAATTTGAACAAAATATAAATTGGCACATATAATCTTATACATTCTTCATATAACAAAACATATGCAATCATTCTATTTAATACTTTTAATACAAAAGATAAAAGTGAAACAAGAAAAAAAAATAACAGCAAATTAGAAAATAAATAAAGAAAAAAAAAAGAAACAAAAAAGACATTAAGAGGTGTTAAGACACCCCCTCCACATCTAGCTCAGTAAGAGGTTTATTCCTCTTACTGCCTCTTAATGGCCAGAAAAAAACAAACACTCTTAACAGTGTTTGCCTCTTACTGCCTCTGAATGACATGAAAAAAACAAACAGTCTTAATGACCTAAATGTCTGACCGCGTCTGAATGAGTCAGATTAAGATGCTGTTAAGAGGCATTTTAGAAAAAACAAACACCACCAAAGTATCTAAGACAAACGCGCCCTCACTAATAAAAAATAATATTTGATATGCAATTCAAACCAAAACATTAACGAAATCTAATATAATCAGCTAAGAGTCTAAGACAAAAACCATTATAACTGCTTGAGGAAAATTTGTTACTAACCTTCAGTCTTATCCGAGAAAGTCTGTCCCATTACGCTACGTATAATTGATATAAGTTACATGTGTTACATCTAATTCATTCGATCTATTTAGATAGAATAGTATATAAATAATACATAACATCTAAAATTCTGAAAACCTAATGTTTTAGTGGTTATATCATTCACCAAATTTAATTACATTTACATCGAGTTAAATGAAACCTAAATTATTACTAACATAAATATATAAATACATCGATTCCATTCCATCCGTTCAACATATAATCTGAATGACCTATACCTGCTATAACTAACAGCTACATCCTATTCGGCATTCGTTAAGCTAAACAGAATGACTATATAAATTCTATCAGATGAGAAAGAACAACACATATTCTAAATCAGATGATGGGTTGAGAACGATAAGTGTGATTTAAATATAGTGTCGTAGTAACAATCAGTATCTGAGGTGTGTTTTCATTGTTGCTTGGTCCTTCAATAGCTACGGGTTTGTCTAGGATAACGTGACCTTTGGACTATTCTCCGTATTAGAATGATACTCCATAACGGGTACAACGCTGACTACAATCACTTTGATCTTTATACAGTGGTGATTCACCTGCATTTTTAAATGTCTATTTTCTAACCTGACCCATTCACCACAAAAACGCAGGAAAGCTTCCAAGAAATATGCAAAACACCCTGTATTCATTTGAATTTCTGTGTTAGAATCTACTTTACATCATAAATTTAAAACATGTGCATAGTTTGACTTTTGGGGTTAAACAGGCCACTTTAAAATATGAAATAATGTTAGATTGAATTATTTAGCGTAACCGGGATGAACAATTACCTGAGTAGAAGATTAACCATTATTTGGATACATATGCATTATTACGACCCGACTACACCTTAAACTGTTGCTGCAGAAAATAAAGGCTCTGGATGAAATAACAAAAATAAGTTATTGAAGTGTTTGAATAAGCTTATATGCTATGGCTTTTAAGCTTAAGTAAGTATAAGCTGTTGTTCTCCTTTTTACCATAAGCTACAATTAGAAAATAAAATAAGGGATAAGAAAGTATGTAAACTGTGTCACCCCATTTGTCTTATTATGAAACTTCTAGGGATTGTGAAGGGTTACAAAATGGGTTAACAAAATAAGGTTGCAACGTAGTTATTCTTGCTTCGTTTGAGATTATACCAACACTACAATCTGTATTACTTTCTGATTTTCAACAACATATTTTAACAATTAGAAGAGTTAAAGAAATTTTATATGTTTAAAACTTTGAGCCAAAGTTTGCCTAAATCTTTTTTGCTTTGTGATCAACAACCGATACAAATCTGAAAAATAAGAAGAGATTAAAAGTTCAAAATATTTTAAAGATATTTAAAGGGTCGTAATCAGTATCAGTCTTTGCAAACACTATAAATCGATCACTTCACATCACAATTGTCAGTTTGAGTGAATACAAATAGTGATTTTCATATAAAGCACAAATTTATTAAAAGGGTCATAGATCTGTTTTCACCTTGACATATATTTTTCGCGTTCTGCTTCATCCTACGCCATAGCTCATGTCTCAAGAGGATTCGCCTTATGATCTTGATCCACCATCACTGTTAGATGCATTAAAGAATAAGAGCCCACTGATAACACTTTCAATAAGCATTTTACATAGTACTAACATACCTCAGAAGCAAGTGTCCATATACATCGAAAGTTTAACTTGATATACCTTTAGACGATAAATGTCCCGATCGCTTATTCAAATGCGCTACGTAAACTTCCTTCTTTTGGACGCCGATAATACTTTCTGCAATCAGAACCAAATTACCATTAGGTAGAAGTTGAAGAATGATCTTCACAGAAGACGCAAGATTTAGAATTTGTAAAAAACATTAGTTTACAAACCTGTAGGTAGCAATCTAGCTATTATATTGGGCCTGTAAAAATAAAGCATGCTAATATTTGTTAAAAATAACACAATAACGAAGATATTGCAAAGCAATCATTGAAAAAAGGTATGTATTCCAAGACTATAAGCAACCAAATAATCGAAGTTTATTATTTCTAGTCTCATCCGACCCATAATGCTTGAAAATAATGCAGACATCATACTTGTTTTTGGACGCTTTACCTTTAAGAGGTGATGTGACTGCAATATGCACCATTTTATCACATAAATGCCAAACAATGGCTGAAAATCCAACAATTGGCCTCAATAGGATTGTATATAAGCCTCAAAAAATGATTTGGCTTAGATTTGTGAACACAGGATGGGATAAAACAGTATCCAACCTGACATGGCTGCAAACATGACATCGCGCTGCCCCGCCAAGATACGGGTTGATTTCACCCACCACGATGCAGCAAACTATTGTAGTTATCTTCATCGCCTATGATAAAGCTAAAATAACTTTATAAGCATCATATGTGCTAAAATCCCATCATCATAGATTAACATTTGCATTTTCTTTGTTCACTTTAGTCACACCATGAAGTGGGCAAAAGGATTGGCCACGCACTAAATAAAAGCGAGTGAACCATGGGTCGGACCAGCATTTAATTAAATAGCGGGTCGGGCCAGGGCGGGTTGCATTAATGTTTATACCGGAGCTCCCCCAGGTTTTGTAAGGTTTTATAATTCTTTTTAATTATTGAACTACACGTTGTTCAAAGTACACATACGGTAATGCAAGGCAGCATCATCAAACCTAGCGACAACAAATGCAACAAAAAACCGACATAGCAAGCGTCATCAAAAAAGCATAAGCTAAGGGCCCTATAAGCATAAATTAATCATGGTGAATATGCAGAGTACGGATTCAAATGTAATAAGTTGCCCCACAATGGCGAAAATCCAACAATTGCCCTCAACGGGATTGTATATAAGCCTAAAAAACTATTTGGATTAGATTTGCGAACACGGGATGGGATAAAAAACAGTATCCAACCCAACATGGCTGCAAACACGACGTCGTGCTGCCCTGCCAAGATATGGGTTAATTTAACCCACCACGATGCAGCAAACTATTGTAGTTATCTTCATCGCCTAGAATAAAGCTAAAATAACTTTATAAGCATCTTATGTGCTAAAATCTCATCATCATAGCCTAACATTTGCATTTTATTTGTTCACTTTAGTCACACATTCAAAGTGATCATTGACAAACAACGATCAACAGCGTCATGCACCATGAATGGCGGCAACGAAGAGATCGCCAAAATGGAGCTGGTTAAAGAGAAGGGGCAGATTTCAAGCACCTTTCTGTTTCAAACATTGAAAATATAAGCATAAGCAAACAGTGTTGTAAACGCGACCTATGGCTACAAATCTAATTAGTTGCCCCGCCTTGGCTGAAAATGTATTAATTTGCCTCGCCATGGCTGCAAATCTATTAGTTTGCCCCGCCATGACTATGCAACCACATTCAGGGTGTAGTTGCGTATCCAAGATACCACCATGATCAATAACAAATAAGCTGCCATATGATAACCAAAGCAAGCATAATCAAATGCAACCACGCGTCATCAAAACATCCCCGCCATGGCTGCAAGCACGAAGTTGTGCTACCCCGCCAAGATACGCATCAATTTCACCCCCTACGATGAAAGGACATATAGCACCATGGCTGAAAACACCATTCTCGTGGTGTTTCCCCGCCAAGGAACCTCGCAAGCCCAATAAATAAACCTTACATGCTTTACAAAAAAAGCTCATAAGCGGGGAAAAAAAACTAATCCAACTATCTTGAAACAATGTCTTATAAATAAGGCATAACATCAACAAAATAACCTCATAAACCCAAAAAAAGCAAGCTGCTAATAAGCCTACGGGTGTAAAAAGCTATTTCCAAAAATTAAATAGCCTCAGAAGCTAGTAAAATAAGCCAATCCAAACACCCCTTATAAACCCCTAAAATTAACACACAGCCCTATAAAAACATAAAAAAGCACAAAATCAACAAAAACCCTAAACTAAAAAATTACCTTAATTTTATCATAAAGTAACCGGCAATCCATCATTCAGTGTATGTGTTTGTATGTATGTGTGTTCTTTAACCACAATCGTTCAAAAATATATTTGAAATTTAAAAAAAAACTTACATTCCACTATGAGTGTCAACATGATCTTTCTTCTCCATGTGCATCTGATATGGTGTTTAGAGAGATTAGTGGAATCCAAATGGAGGTAGAAAAGATATAGGAGAAGTGAGTGAGGACACGTATGTGGAGATAGTGGAGGGATTACCTGGAATCCTAGCTTATCACTAGAGCGGCTACCTACTTGGAGCAGTTACCTACTTGGAGAAGAGAGAGGTCCGACTGGAGCGGTTACCTACATCTCTCACTAATCACACAGACGACCAGGTCGGATTTTACCTTTTACACATGGTGGATCAAATACCGAGGCGGGTTTGGAATAAAATATTCCACCAACATCCTTATAATTGTATATATTTAAAATAAATCCTAAAAGTGCAAACTTATTTTTAAATAGACATCAGATCATTTTAAGATTTTCGATCTTGGTTCTTTTTTAAAATAGGAAACATTACAAATGTGTTTTTTACTACTTTTGCAGCTATCTTTGTAAATAAACATTTTTAAGGCTACATGCTTACTTTTAGATAATAGAGCTTTCTTTACACATTGCTTCAGGTTATTTTTTAGCTACGGAAAAAGGTTGGGTCCTATGGTTTGTATCTCAGTTGACTAATATTTTTAAGTTCTTACATTTTGGTAATTAAAATTTACTTTTCTTACATTCTTCAATAGCTGACATTAATATATATGTTATTAAAGTTTTACACTTTCTCTCTCTTCATTTTCTCTCACATACATGAACATCAAACCCACCATCATCAACAATCACACCATTATCACCACCGTCTACACCTATCATCAACAAAAACAGTGTTCGGGATTTTTCATGGCGGTTAAGGGTTTCATTTGTTTATGTTATTTGTTTATGTTTTAGGTGTGTCTCGATGGTTTTAGCGGTTGTTACGGTTTTTAAAGGAAGAAAAGTGTTTAGACTACATTGTAGTTTGTTGTTAATTTTTGATTTATCCAATGCAAAAAGATGTAATAAATTTGAAGTGTGTTGTGTTTAGTATAAAAACCAAATATGGGATTATGGTGATTGCAGTGGCAGCCGTAGGTGGCACAATGTTAACCAATATATGTGGTTTGGCTGACGGTTTACAGCGGCACTCCGACTGGTGGTCGATGGCGGCTGCTGGGTGATGATAGGGTTAGAGAGAAAGTGAGTTTTTGATGAGAAAGATGTGTAATATGGATGAGTGATAAAAAAAGAACCAATAATAAATGTATATAATTAATAAAGAGTAAAGATCCACTAAAGTTCAAATGAACTTTAGAGGTAAAGTTCCCTCATAAAAATAAAAAAACTGGGTCCCGCAGTAGGTCTCGCTATTATGTTTGTGAGAGATTTTTACCTCTAAAGTTCAAATAAACTTTTGAGGATTCCTTACTCATTAATAAACATAATAATTACTTAATGATTATGTTATGGAGTTTGTCTAACTGGTTAATGGGATAAGTGAAAGCATAATTATAGTCTTATAGATGTGGTCAAAGCCAAATGGAGTTTGTATAAGAAGATGGAGTGTAAACCAACAAACCTGAAAAGGTTATATAACAATAATTTTTTAATAAAAAGCCCAATAAAGTAAATAAAGTAAAGGATTTAGGGCATCCACGAGGGTTATGAAAAGGTTCTAAAAAAATTTGTGTTTCATTTCAATAATAGTGAACACTCATTCCATGTTTATGTAGCATGAAGATGTCTTAGTTTTTGAGCATCTTTATGAATTTAATACATTTAATGCATTTGTTATATATGTAGCAGTATATTTTATAAATTTGTAAGGGTTTATATTATAGTGAATGTAGGTTTATAATATTAAAAGGTCTAGATATTAATGTTTAAGTAAAATCCCATCCAGATAGGATGAGCAATATCCTGGCCTTTGATGAGGAAATATCTTGTGTATCTGCAAATGAGAAAGAAAGACACGTCAGCCTCGCCCTGGGGTAATCCCCAAGACTAAGCTCGAGCGTGAGAGTAAGTATTGGTGAGAGCCGAAGGGGCATAAAATAGTGTGTGTAATAATGTAATAAATGCTGCCTGAATAGCAGTAAATGAGGGGGTATTTATACTACCTGAGTTACTGTAGCGGTGCATTATTCCTGACACTTAGGAAACAGAGACGCCGAGCTAACCCTAGCTTTTGTGTCAGGCGGCGAGGTTGCGTGGGAGACACCGTCCCATAAATCCTGAGATGGTGACATTCCTATGAGTGCTTGCTATTAACCGCTAGTCCGAAGAGGTATCCTAGTTCCTTGGACTTGGTGTTTTATCTTGCCTTTAGTCTTTCCAGATATGCCCTTCTATAGTGATTATGTACCTTCATATGATGTGCCCCTCTGGATATATATGCGGACATGTCTGCCGCAGTATCGTGTTATTAGTTGCAAATTAATGAGACGATACTTGAAAATGTTTTTCGCTCTCTTTTTTTAGAGACGCGACAAAATTCATATTTACAGTAGGTTAAAAGTCATAATTACTTGCGAGGTCTGGAAGAGCGTGACCATGCACGTGTCCTTTGCTTCCCAATCGGCGGTGGAGATTATGCCATGTTGGAGGTCTGACATGACACGACGTTTCGTGTTCCCTTTTTCCTCTATAATTAGCCAGCCTCTCGCATTTTTACTGTGTGTTTTACTTCTTCTCCTGAACGTCCTTTTAAGATTCTTGTGTTCATCTTTCAGGTATACCTTCCATCTTTGTTTATCTTTTAGTATTACTCGTCCCCTTCGGTATCTTTGACAATGTCTGAGGAGGATCAAACTGCTGATGTTGCGGCATTGCCAAAGTTTGACATGCCATCATATGAGTCAAGCATGACTGCCAAGGATATTAAATCATTGGCGGTTCGACATGACATCCCCTTAGATTTACATCTTGTTGCTCTCACCAAAGGGTGGACCATGGGTAAACTGTCGGACAAGGGTTCCTTTTTCTGCCTTCCTATTAGCCGTTATCAATCATTTTCGCGTACATATTTCCCAGCTTGTGCCATTAGGATTGAACCGACTTACTATGTTTGAATTGTACTGTCTAAGTCTAAATATTGTCCCTTCTGTGAACTTGTTTTGCGTTTTCAACAAAGTTAGTAAGCAAGGACATTGGTTTTCTTTTAAGAAAAGAGTTGGTAACGGTGTCGGTGGTCAAGTATTCCGAGAGACCTTTTTATGGGTTGAATGGGTGGAAAATAGATTTTTCTTTTTAGACAGGAGAGCCACTCTAGACGCCATGGCTTAGAGACATCATGACTCAGATGTCAATGATCCCGCTCTGGGGGATGGCTTTAGCGTGTCAGATGTGCAAACATTGACCGAGAGGGTCATAGATCTTAGGTTCGTTCCCTTCGGACTTCTTTTCCAGGGAAGGCTAGCTACTATTTGGGATTTCACTGGTTTCTGTCCTATTTTCAAAGATACCAAGGGGAATGGTAATGCTTTGTAATTTTAACTTTATGTGCAAAGTCGCTTTGGCGTTTCCTGATGTGTTGTTTTCTTTTACATTGATCACCATGTCTGAATACCTTTGTTTCCCTTTTTTGTCTAGTGCTTCCATTGAGAAGGGAACTGCTCTTACTGATCAAGATCAGAGTGCACAGCACACTACACCTCCCCTTCCGGCAAACCAGACTATTCCGGACAAAAATGACCATCAGAAGGAGGTCAAGGTGGAGGATCCTAAAATTGTTGCAATTAGGAAGAGGAAAGCCCGAGCTGCTGCCAAGAAGAGAGAGAATAAGAAAAGAGGAGCTGATGAGGGAGAGGGATCTCATCCCAAGGTGAAGAGGAAGAAAGCTTTTGCTGCTCGAAAAGATGGCTCGACCACATCTGAGCATATCGCTTAGCCAGAACCTATCAGGACCGTAGATCCTACCGGTCCTGCTACGGGGAACCCCTCCGGAGTTGCTGCTAAAACTATTGAGTCATGAGAGGATCGTTCACTTCATGTTCCTCCCCATGACTCGACCAACCGTTTTGTTCACAATTATACAGAAGCTCATGATGACGAGGAGACAAATAGCCTTTGGCTTGGGTCCTTAGTTGATCATTCTAGAAGGAATTTGACCCTTGTCCAAACCGAAGTGTTCCAATCCTCTTCGGGTAATCATTCCATTCATCCTAGCCCCACCGTAGAGAGGACGACCACTCCTACCAGATCCCCCTGCGAGGTGCATCCAGTCTCCTGTTTTCATGTTCTTATAGTTCGTTTTTTCCTTTTTTGACTGTTCTTACTTTTTTGTAGGTGCTCATGTCGAGGAAGGTAAGTCATCCCAAGGTCGAGCTTACTATGTGCTCGAATAGCTCATTTACCGGAGATGTCACGTAGACACCCTTATGTGGTGCCGAGAGCTTATGGTACATCTGGCTCCTCCAGCAGCTCAAGAGGAGTCGAATGCTCTCAATAATGCCACCACACTTAAGAGGGATTGGTTTACTTAGGGCGAGGGGCCTTGGTCTAGACGAACATTCTCGAGTGGTTCGAACATCTCCAAGCTAATTTTGACAAACTTGCTGAGACCCATTCAGAATGTGAGGAGACGGTCCGAAAACTTGTTCAGGCTAGGGTGGACTTGGAGCACAATTCTATGCTTTACAATGACATGAATGTAAGGTATAGGAGAGTGAAGGATAAGCATGATGGTTATACCGAGAAGCTTCGGGTATTGGAGGATCAAAATAGCGAATTGTCTTGGGTAAACAAAGATCAAGCCCTCAAGATTAAAGAGCTGGATGATGTATTGGCTAAGAACGACTCGGCCCTGGTTTATGCTGAAAGGATCAACGTCGAGAGGGCTCAGGAGAAAGAGAAGCTTGTTGCGCAGCTCAGCCAGACAGAGATGGATAAATTTGATTGCACACGCAAGCTTCTTCCTACAGTGGTCAGTCGCCTCTTTTAGAGTCATGAGTATAAGCAAAGCCTGTCAGGACCTTTCAACCTGGCTATTCAAGATGGATGGGCTTAAGGGTTGACCGAGGAGTGTTTTGAAGAGGATCCGTTGGATATTATGAGTAGAATGGAGAACTTTGATGCTTATGCCGACAAAAAGATGTATGTGGAGTATAACAAACTGTTTGAGAAATGACATCCTTATGTGGAGAAGATTTCTAACGGCTTTCATCATACATTGGCTAATCTGCTCAAGGTTTATCTTGAGCCTCCTCCTTCCGGACAAGCTCCTTCTACCATCGTAGGGGATCCAACCAAACCTTCCTCCAGAAAAACTCCAGGGTCATCTGCTCCCCCGAAGCCTTGATGATTTTGCTCCTGTGATTCCCTTGGCTTATCTATGTGTTTAAACTTCAGCGATGTAATAAGTGTTCATGTTCCATTTTGTACTAAAACTTTTTATGCTAAAGCATTTGGTGATTGTCTAAGTTAATTATAAAATACATGAGTTTATTTTGCATTCCCTGTTGTGTAACGTCGATGTGGCAGTATTGCCCTTCATGATTTATGTTTATTTGTTGCCTTAGACTCACAGCCTTAGGTTTTTCCTTGCAACTCGTGGTCTGTGGTATTTGTAATGCCTTAGGCTCATGGCCTGTTGCCTTCGGCTTTTGGCCAATAGGGTATGTGATGCCTTTAGGTGTCATGCACTCTGGCTTATCCCCTGTGGGGTATTTAGTGCCTTTGGGTGTTATGCCCTGGCTTATCCATTCGGCTCGTGGTCGGTGGGGTATGTAATGCCTTTTGGTGTCATGTACCCTGGCTTATCCCTTTGACTTTAGTCGGGGGTATTTAGTGCCTTTGGGTGCTATGCCCTAGCTCGTCCCTTTGGCTCCTGGTCGGTGGGGTATGTAACGCCTTTTGGTGCCATGCACTCTGGCACTTTAGTCGGGGGTATTTAGTGCCTTTGGGTACTATGCCCTGGCTTATCCCTTCGGCTTATGGCCGGTGGGGTATGTGATTCCTTTTGGTGTAATGCACTCTGGCTCATCCCTTTGACTTTAGTATGCGGGGTATATAATGCTTTTCGGTTGGCCGGAGGTAGCGAGCCGTCTGGTCGACGAATCATGTTGTATAAAACATTTGGGAAATTTGCCCCTTCTTAAGGGATTGGAGTAGGGGCATTTGTCATTCATTTAGCAAAGTCATAATTCATACAATTTGGAATTCTTAAGATAATAACTTCTATAAATAACACTTGCGAAGGTTGATTGCATGCCAGGTTCTGGGAACCTCCTTATCCTCTAAAGTCTGCAACTTGTAGGAGCCATTCTCATACGATTCCATGACCATGTACGGTCCTTCCCATTTAAGTCCTAGCTTGCCCTGATCTTCTACCCTGCTTGCTTCATTTCTTCAAAAAATGAATTCCCCCCGGCCTGAAACTTTCCGGATGAACCTTCTTGTTGTAATACTGTTCCATCTTTGTCTTGTACCTTGCTTCTCGAATAGTAGCTGTTTCCCTTTTTTCCTACAAGAGGTCGAGATTCAAACGTATCTCTTCCTTGTTGTATCCTTCTCTAATCATTAAAGTTCGGTAGGTGGGAATGCCTATCTCTGCTAGGATGACTGCCTCACTGTTGTAGGTCAAACTAAATGGTGTCTCTCCATTTCTTTGCTTGATCGATGTCCGACGTGCCCATAAAACATTAGGTAACTCATCGACCCATCCGGCATTCTCTCTTTTGAGGCGGGTCTTGATCCCTTCCATCAGACTTCTGTTGCCCCTTTCTACTAAACTGTTTGCCTAAGGGTAAGCCACACTTGTATTCATCTGATGTATTTCGAACCTTTCGCACAAGCTTTTGAACGGATCATTCACCAATTGTGCCCTATTGTCAGTAACGATGATCCGGGGTAACCCAAACCTGCAAATTATGTTGTCCATGACAGAACGTATTACCTCTTTGTTTGTGATTCTTACCAGTGGCTTGGCCTCTAGCCATTTGGTGAGATAGTCGATTGCCACGATTACAAACTTGGCTCCTCCCTTTGCCGGTGGTAATGGTCCGAGGATGTCCATGCCTTATTGATAGAATGGCCATGGAGCCATGATGGATGTCATGAGGGTTTTTGGTTGCCTCGGGACCTGAGCGTGTATTTGGCACGAGTCACACTTTTGTACTTCCTCTTTGGCATCTTCATGCATAGTCGGCCAATAGTATCCTTGCCTTATTGCTTTCCTTACCACCGCCCGTGGGCCAACGTGCATGTCGCAAGACCCCATGTGGATCTCCTGTATGACATAGTTTGCTTATAGGGGACCCACACATCTTAACATCCGTAACAAGTAACCTTTCTTGAAGAGTACATCGGATTTCATGGTGTATTGACCGATCTTGGCTCGTAAACATCGTGCTTCATTCCTGTCTTCCGGCCATATACCTTCCACCGAACACCTGATGATCGGGGTCATCCAATTGTCCCCTTCTTCTTCGACTATGGTGTGTACCTCTTGGCATTCCATAGACCGTTCTTTGAGGACTTCGACCAATACTTCCTTGGTCAGGTGGTTGAAAGAGACTGAAGCGAGCTTGCTTAGTACATCCGCTTTCTGGTTCATGTTTCTGGGGATGTTTTCAATTGAGAATGATTTGAAACCCGAAATGCATTCCTTCGCCTTCGCAAGGTACTTTACCATGTTATCTTTATTAGCTTCATAGCTTCCATTGATTTGGCTTGCCACCAGTTTGGAATCCACCTTGACCTTGATTTTTGATATGTTCATTTTCCAAGCGATTCTCAATCTAGCCAAAAGGGCTTCGTATTCTGCCTCATTTTTGGTGTTGGGGAAAGTGAGACGAAGTAGCAATAGGTATTATCAAGTGTCTATTCAACCAGGGTTCCGTACAAGACCAATCTTGCCCGAACGCAATCGATTAGAACCTCATCTGTAAATATATTCCAAACTTCGGTATCATCCCTTTCTACTGGTACCTCCGGCATCTTGAAATATGCTTCTGCCTTTTCCCCTTCTGGGGCCTCTGAGAGAAAATCCGCTAGGACTTGCCCTTTTACAGCATTACAGGGTATGAATGTGATGTTATATGTTCCTAATTCAACAGTATATTTTGCTAATTTTATTAAGGCCGTGGGGTTATTGAGGATATGCTTGATCGGTTGATCCGTGATGACCTTTACTGGATGGGCCTTAAAGTATCCTCTTAACCTTCTAGTCATGTGAATCAAGGAAAGTGCCAGCTTTTCCATGGAGGAAAGTTCTCTTTTTTCAGCTCAATCAAAGCATCCTGCTACATACCAGAACGGAGACACATGCCTCACCTTTCCTATCAGTTAAGAGAACCGCATTTACTGCCTCTGCTGCTACTGCCAGGTAAGCATATAGGGTCTCCTTTGGCCAAGGTGGGGTTAATGACGGAAGATCCAGAATAAGTTTCTTCATTTGCTGGAAAGCTTCCTCCGCCTCCTTCGTCCATTGGTATTCATGCTTGTTTTCTTTGGTTATGTTTTTCAAGGTGTTAAAGAATGGCAAAGATCTTTCAGCCGATTTGGCAAGAAATCGGTTTAGGGAGGCCAGTTTTCCGGTCAGACTCTGCATCTCCTTCAGTGTTTATGGGGACTGAAGGTCTGCCACGACCTTAGTCTTTTTAGGATTAGCCCTGATTCCTTCTGATGTTACCATGTACCCTAAAAAATTCCCCTCCTCTACCCTAAAGGAACACATCTTGGGGTTCAACTTCATATTAATTTTCTTTAAATTGTCAAAGGTCTCTGCTATATCGGCCAATAACATCTTTTCATCCTTGCTTTTAATCACCATGTCATCCACATATGCCTCCAAATTCCTTCTAATTTGTGACTAAAATATCGAGTCTACTAGCCTCTGGTATGTAGCCCATGTGTTCTTTAGCCCAAAGGGCATTTTGGTGTAACAATACGTCCATTGATCCATGTAGAATGCCGTTTTTTCCTCGTCTTCTTTTGCCATTTGAATTTGATGATAGCCCTTGTAGGCGTCTAGGAAACACTTGTATCTGAATCCCATCACTGACTCTACCTTGCAATCTATGTTGGGAAGCGGGTAGTCGTATTTCGGGCAAGCGGAATTTAAATTTTTGAAATCAATACACATTCTCCAAGTTCCATCTCCTTTCTTGACCAATACGTGGGATATCTGACCGGATGAACTATGCCTGCTTTTACCCATTCAGAGACTTCATTGGTTATTACCCTGCTTTTTTCAAGGGAAAATGTTCTTCGCTTCTGGCACACCGAATCTAAAGAGAGGTTTACGTTCAGTGTGTGTTCTATAATTTTTCGTAGCCACCCGTCATGTCTGATGGTTCCCATGCGAAGACACCTGATGACATCAAATAACGTTTATTTTATAGCATCATTTATCTCATGTTATTAACCCATTTTGTATATTTATTGCAAAGAATTGTTACTTAATCGTTTATATTTGAGAATTGTAGTAATTATGGAGTAATTAGTGAAACTTAGCAAAAGGCGCGCATTCTGGAGCTATTTGAAGATTACTATTCTGAAGACCAATACGTCGTATACATCAAGGGAAGATTACGACATATGCCGTGACCTGCAACTCACCAAAGGACCACAAAAGGAATGATGATCAATACGGCCGTATCCAGAGACTCAATAAGTTGTATTCAAGATATGGAATCATATATAATTATTCTGAAGATTTTAAACGTGGTCCCTACTTTAGAAATTCTACTAATACGCCGTATCAATACTGGATAGGATGTATCCAACTGACTTCCAGACCTTTTATAAATAGAAAACTCAAAAACGAGTTTTAGTGTGCTAAATCATATTCTCGATCCCAAAACACAACAGTTGATTTTTCAGAGAGGAAAATGATAAAAGAGCGAGAGGTCGAGCAACAGTTTCAATTCCCATAGAGTCATCGTTTGTATTCCATATACTTTTGTAATCGTTTAGTTTTTGGTATCATTCGTTAACTCGGTTAGTTTACCTTGGCTAAATTATTACTCTTGTATTTATTATGACGTTTAAAGGCTAATACCTTCGGGTATTAGCCATTATTATGAAGATCTGAATGTTTGGTATTTGTTTATATCGATTTCTTGATTTATCGTTGAGTGCTTGTTTATGTTTATCAATTTATACTTGTTTACGCGCTTTTGTATGTGACCTATCATTCAACTGGATCTAGCAAAGTGGACCAAGCGGATCTAGAGTCCGGGATAGCTCTCCATATAGTAATTTATACATCTAGAATAATAGTTACACAAGTATTGTCCTTCTAAGTCTATGTCTAAGATACGCTTTGGGTTTAACTAGTTAATTGGATATTGCCGATGGTTTATTGATCTTGTTGACTAGCAGGTGACCTAGATAATTCAACAAATAACGTTCTGATTCCATTGGATAGTTGGACAAGTGGATTACTAGTGTTTAGGATTGCCATTAAAGCGGTAAGTAGGGTAATAAGTCTTCTTTGTGCTAAGGTTTACAAGGATCACCAATATACTTTAATCCCTAGATAGATTATAATCAGCAAATAAGATGCTTTATGCGGGATTGCTTTAATTGTGATAGAATTAATATGTCTTGGTCTTAGGATGTTTGCAACCGCCTAAACTCTTAAGAATGATATGCCACTCGAGAGAAGAAATCATTGCACTAAAATAAACAAAACCATCGTTTCTAATTAGGATTAATAATGGTTAATATAGTTTTTTCTTATATAAGGTTCTTCGTCACTCTTTTATCTTTGTCTATTAGCTTGTAGTGAGGTAAACAGTATTTCTTGAATTGAATTGTAGTCACCAACCAAACCGTGCCAGTCTTCTCAAGCTGAAAAACCTCCTTTTCCTGTTTAGATTTAGGATTTGACTGGACATAGGTTTTACATTAGGTTTAGTTAGAATAGAATTATCATAGATTAGATAACCAAATATTATTTAACATTGATATATTTAACTCGCTCTCAGTTATCGACACCCTACTTACTATGGAAACTAATATCGATCGGGTACATTGCCCGTTAAAGTGTTGTTTTTGGTTGAGTCGGCAAAATATAAATTTAAAACTTGAATCTCTAAAATATACACCACACAACGACACATTAAGTTTTTGGCGCCGTTGCCGGGGAGTGAAAATTAATCTTGATTTTTATTTTGATATTTTGGTTTTTAACATTAGATTAGATCTAACCCTTAGGATTAGTGTAATTTAGATTAGTGTATATTCTTGTATATTCTGTAATATTTGTATATTTGTATATTTGTTTGCTTGTATATATTTGTGTGTTTAATTGTTTGCGTATTTAATTGTTTTTCTTGAATACACTGTTCTGGTCGACAGTTGAATACGGCGTATCCACTTCCACTGGATACGGCGTATCCAGTTCTCTGTCCAATACAACGTATTCATCCCAACAGATTAATACGGCGTATCCACTTCCGTTGGATACGGCGTATTGATCATCTGATAAAATTCTTGGAACTTTTAAGCCAAAATTTTTTTAATACCTTTCTCCCGCTGGTTCTACTGATAATTTTCTGGGTATTTTTCAGTAAGAATGACAAAGGTTATCAAAGGAGAGTTCGAGAAAATTAAGGATATTAAGGTCGAAGATGATTCGCTCGCTTGCGATTCACCACTTGAAGTTTTCAACTGTGAAGTCAGTCGATTAAGCAAAATGGATGACGATTTATTCACATATGAAGTTGAAATTGCTAACATCCCATGTGACTTAAGAGTAGATGATGATTCGGAGCATGAAGCTGATGATATGGGATTTGATCCGTCTGATATTGCATTTACTGAATGGTTGGGATCAAAGTTTTTCAACTACAAAACAATGGATCATTATACTATGAAAGCATTATGGATTTACTGGATCAGAGGAGATGATGAGGTAGAGCTCACTGATGAAGAATTTTCTGATAATGAAGATGAAATTGCTGAAGTCTTTAGAATCGACACTAATATATTTGACTACGAGACACCTATCTGTTCAGCATTCAACGAATTTAATTATCTTCTAAAGGTAGATCCGGACTTACTTACAAAGGATATTATGGGGTTTAAAACCTATGATGATTACAAAGACGATTGGATCTACGAATGGAATAAGGATGTACCATGGGTTGATGAGAAACCATGGACTGACACTAGAGTTTGGACAAAACCAAAGCCAGTCATACATACTTGCAAGCCTTTCAATTATAAAACTGGGTGTTCGGAATGGCCAACATGTAGTTGGATGAATGATGGATACTGTAATGGAGGAAACTTACCTGGAACATTTATTATTGAAAATCAACTCCATTATCAAGATTACGAGTGGTACGAAGCTTTGGAAGATAGTGAGCTTAAAGATGAAGCTTTAAGAAACAAGGCTATCATGGAAGGATTTATCAAAGATGATGATGATGAGTCAAGTTATGAACAAATGATACAATGGGACATATATACAAACTATGATGACACTTATAAGACAAATCATGATGATAATGAAAGAGAAGAATTATGTGAAGTTCATGAGCCACTGGTATGCACAATACAAAGATTCGAGATTATCAAGTATTCATTTGGACAAGGCGAAGAATATGTTGCTATTAAAGAAGATGAATACGACAATCTAGCAAGAACAAGCAATAATTCATGTCGTACGTATCAAGAAATATTTCGTATGATGGACGAAGGATGGATGGTGACTAGAGCTGATTAAAAAGGAAGCTGAAGAAAAGTCTAACTTAAAGACTTTGCTGTAAACAAAAGTGCTTCTCGGGAGACAACCCGAAATGTTATTTAATTTTGTTATCGAGTCTGTCTTCCTAGACTTTAATATGGCGTATCCGTTCCACCCCATACGGCGTATTGACTGTCTGGACGTTATCAGTCTTTACTTTTAATGCACTTTAAAACCATTATTGTCAGTTCTGCGATACGCCGTATTCATTAACTTGATACGCCGTATCTACAAACTGACCCGTATTTAGTTTATTTTAGTTTAGTTTAAATTAACCATAGGCACCAAGATGGTAATGCACCTGTTTTTCCTATATTTTACGCAGGACCCCGTGAAGGAAATATCGACGAATATTGGTAGAGAATTTACGAATCTAGAAATCTTGAAGTGTTGGAGTCTTGAAACCTCAAGAGGGTTGTTCAACACAAAATCTTGCTCATAAAATTGGAGAATCTACCGAGCAAATATCAGGGGAGATTCTCATTCTAATTCTTTTTAAATTCTCGTATTTAATGTTTTATATATACAACGAGGACGTTGTGAACCAATCTATGCATTGATTGGTGTTTGCTTGTTAGTTGGTAGTGTAAGATGTTATTTTATGTGCGGTTGTATTATGAATAGTTATGAAGTTAGTAAGTTTTCCTTCTATCTATCGCTTGCGGATACCCCAGATACCCGTTAATGCTTTTATTATGATTGTTGAGTTTGTTCGTCTGCTCGATTATTCGCTCAGATATATAACCCTCATTTTAGCATCCCTTGTTTGTACCATGACGGTATGGATGATCTAACTTTTCTATTCGGGGTCTTGATGAATATTGGTTGTTCGGATCTGCTTCTTTGGATATTGGTACGTTCCATTAGTTCTTTCGTTGTATTGATTACTCATATGAGTATCAAAATTTTCTTTTAAGCACTAATTGCTCCTAAAATATTAATGCATATCATTACTCCGTTCCTTATATATCCTTTGGTTTTCGTAACATGTTGCGACATGTTAGTACTGATATGTGTGAAAACACATATCCTTTTTATATCAAAAATGTCCCATAAAAGACAAATTTGTGCTTAAAATGCTTGTATATTGCTTGTTTTGTCTTTGTGATTGTGTAGGTACGGATATTGCAAAAATCACAAGAAACCAGTCAAAGCCGGACAATCACGGACACGGGAAAGGAAAGAGAGTACAAGAGCCGGGAGAATGCTATCAAAGGTCCCACAAAGTCAACCTTACGTCAACATTACAAACCACAAAAATCCCAAAAATCCCCAAATCAGTCCCTCAAAGAAAACCAAATTGCAAAAATAGTCCCTAAACCCTAACGGTGTTAACTCTTTAATTTATAAAGAGTTAACACCCGTTAACTCTTACATAAACCCACTACACACCCGTTAACTCTTACATAAACCCACTACACACCCGTTAACCCTTATAATAACCCAAGCCTGTTAAACTTTACCCGTGGCCCAAAACCTTTGCATAAGCCCAAAGTTAAACGATTTTTAACCTGGGTCAAAAGAAAAGTCAAACACCCCCTTTTATAAAAGTAAAACGCGGGAAAGGTTGTTGTTACTATTCACCTTCTTCCCCGTTTTACCTCGAGCTCAAAACAAAGGGTAAAATCAAATTGAGGACGTGGCCATGAAATTCAAGTGATAAAGGACACCTTGGCAGAGTTAAACGTCACATGATGCTCTCATTGGCCAATTCCCAAAAGGAAGGACATGCGTACAATGAAGGAAACACACCAAGGACTAGTATTTTGCACTAAAAGACTTGAAAAAGAAGCACAATGGCTCTGACACACGGAATGCCACGTTGGCAATCCGTGTGCTCACCAAAGTGATCCAACGGCTTAAGATACACTTCCAATGATTGAAAGGAAGGAAGGGATAGGATGAAATGGAGCGTGTAACAGACTAGACACCTAGAAGCTTCTTTCAAGTGCTATATAAAGACCCCCTCACTCACACAGATGATATCTTCTTTTATACATTTTTTTAAGTTTTCTTAAGTAGCTTTTGTAATCATTTTACTTAAAATGTAATTTTTCTTATTAAAAAGTTTTTGTAATCTTCATTTCCAAGTATTGTAATCTGTTCTCTATTAATGAAATCATTTTTCACTTTTACTTAATATTGTTTCACTATTAAGCTTTTATAAATCCTCATACTCATGATTACTATTTCACAAGCTCTCATAAGCTCCTTATAAGCTCCTTGAGTCTCTAAGCTCAAATTGAGCTAATAATAAACATTTAATCTATTTAAACCTTTAAAATTAGACAATTACCCTTGCTTAATGGATTTGAGCTTTTAGATGATAAGTTTACAATGGAAGAGCTTATGGGACTTTTACTAGCTTATCATTGATAAGCTAGAGCTTGTAGACAGCTCATTAGAGCCATTTATAGTCTTTGTTTAGCTAAGGCAATTGTAAGTCCCTTATTTTTATTTTTGTCTTAAATATCTAGCTTAATAGTTGCTTATTCTGCTTATAATTAGCTTATGTGTGCTTAATTTTTTCTTATTATGTTTATTAAGTGAGTTTAATCATTTGTTTTCATAGTTGGTAGTATAGATCTTAGTTTTGCTTATATTGCATTTTAAATCTATCATAATCAAAATATTAGTAGCATAGCTTATAGTTTGTTAATTCTGGCTTATTGGCTTATTCACTTATGTTCATTATGGTTGCTACAAGTTATTTGATATCTGGTTTCTAAGTTGTAATCACTAGATCTCTTATTCTCAAGTTTAAATGGATTCTGAGTTGGTTAAAGGGGTGTTTGGGTCAGCAGCACTAACCATAGGTTAGTGCTGTTTTTGGCTCTTTGGTCTTTTGTGTTTATTTTAAGTTTTTAATAGTTAGTATAATAAAAGCTCAAATCTGTCTAGTTTTAATTGAATTATTAGCTTATTTCAGTTCTAGCTTGTGTCTTTACTTAATTTGCATCTAGGCTTGAGTTGAAAGAGTGTAGAAGCCATTTAAAATAGGTCTGCATTGAAGGTTTTTAGTTTTGGTCTATATGCATGTCAAGTGCATCAACAGTTATAATAGACAAACTTTCATTTTCTAGCTTAATTTTTAGAGAGTTAAAATAGTTTTTAGCTTTAGTTTTTCATAATACAATAAGTTTTTAGGTCATTAATCATCTTTTTCTATTTGCTTTTTCAAAATAAGCTATTTTACTAATTTGTTTTAAGCTGCAAAAGTAACTTTTGTCTTTTCAAAATATAATACAACTTTTTCATTAAGCTCTTATTATTCAAATTTCTTGTAAAAAATGGATATTTGTAGCTTAATAGTCTAGGTAAAAGTAGGATTAAGATAGAAAGCCTTAAGGTTAACTAGCTTTTAGGAAATCAAGCTCAAAGTTAGCCATTAGGGCTGTTTGGTTTAAAAATTTCCTATAAGAACTTATTAAGTTTAACAGCTTATGGCTTATTTCTTTTACTTATTTCTAAGTTAGTTTAGCTTATTAGTTTAGTTATTAATTAGCTTATAGCTTATTTGGTCTGTTTTTAGTTTATCTAGAATTTGTAGCTTATAAAGTTTTCTAAAAAATCAAAAATAAAGTCAAGTGTTAACTGTTTGTTTTTCAGCTATTTTCTAGCTTATTTAGGGCTTTTCATAAAAAGTTTCTTTTATTAAAAGTGCTTATTTTTTAGCTTTTCTAAAACTTTGCTTTTATAAGTTTTCAAAAATAAAAAAAGGGGAAGGTGGAAATCGGGGGTGAGCAAGACTCGAACCCCCGACCTCAACACCCTCAACCCTTTATAACAACACACACCACACACCTCTACCAACGCGCCCTGGGGTCTTTTTCGTTAAACCTTTACAACATTTAATACTTATACACGTTTTCTCCCTTTTTGCTTATAAGTTGTTTTAATCTTATTACACAGCTTATTACTTCCATTTTCTAGCTTAATTTTTAGAGAGTTAAAATAGTTTTTAGCTTTAGCTTTTCATAATACAATAAGTTTTTAGGTC
>BQNB010038825.1:0-22496 GCA_026074375.1 Tanacetum coccineum | reverse complement strand
CTAGAGTGTGTTTTAGGGTTTGATTTTTCTTACACAAGTAGTTTAGTAGGTAATATAATTCAGTTTGAGCTTAAGTTTCAATTTAGAGCTTATTTTATAGCTTATTTTTGGGTCTGCAAAAGCCTCTTTGCTTTCTAAGAAAACCAAAAAGTGCCCTGGTGCAAACAACCTATTTCAAAGGCCCTTTTTGTTGCTTATTTTTGTTTCATATTTGAAGTTTATTGCTTTTTCAGAAAGCCCATAAGCCAATCTATAAGCTAATCAAACCTTAAGCTCCAAGACTCCCTCTAAGTGGCTTATTTTTAAACCCCAAAGTGGTACCCTAGCTGTTTTGTATGCAGTTTGGCCCATTGCTTATTTGTGCTTTTCTGGCTTTTCTGTCTATATTTATTAGCTTATTTGTGATTGCATTAGCTTATTAGGTAGGTTAGGTTATCTATTTCAGCTTATCTTCAAATTCCCTTTGTTTATTTAGCTTAAACTGCCTAACAGTTAAGCACTTTTTCCTTAGTGTTAAAAAAAGCTCATAACTGTCACCCTTTCTTTTAGCTTATTTCGTGCTTATTTGTAAGTTACAAACTTTTTTTCCTTTTTTAAAGTTGCTTATTTTTAGCTTTTTCTAAAGGTTGTAAAAAAAATGAGAAATAAAAGTGTTGGGATTAGGGGAGGCCCCGAGTGAGCAAGACTCGAACTTAGGACCTCAACCCCATCAACCAACACTTTTATAACACACCTCTATCGCTGTGCTACAATAGCTCATCTGGTATAGGTTCTTTTAATTAAATCTTTAAGGGCTGTTAAGCCCAATAAGCTTTCAGCCCTTTAGGGCTTTTTCCCGGCTTATTTAATAAGCCAATCGTTCCCCTTTTATTTTTCTTGCATCCAGCATCCTTCAAAGTATTTTCTGTATTTTTTTCAAATTTTTATAAAATAGTTTAGTATTTTTTTTTCATTTAATTTCTTTAAATCTGTTTTTTAATTATAATAAATTAAATAAAAATCAAAAAAATATTTTTCTTTTTTAGAAAATTTTATTTTATCAGTCTTCACTTAGGAAAAATAGAAAATCTTTCGTAGGGTCATTTTTGCAAAATTTTACTTTTTAAAGAACGGGTTTCGACCCCGTTTTTGTTTTCTCATTTTTGAGCTCGTTTTAGCTCCGTTTTTAGTCTAGTCTTTTTTATTCTTCATTTTTAGTCACATAGAGTAGATTAGAAGTAAAAAAATCTTTGTAGGGTTAATTTTTAAGAATTTAGGTTTTTGACCCCTTGTTCGGGGCTCTTGCTCTCGTTTTTTAGTTTTATTTCATAATTTTTAGGTTTTTCTTAATCGTTTTTGCATATTAGTAGATAATTTAGCTTTCTAATCCCCTTAATCATTAATATCATTCAATTTCCAACTTTCCGACTGTACCAATTTTCATGTCCAGCCTCGTTGGAGATAAACGACCCGGGAACACACTTCTATACTGCTTCTGGATTTCATTGATTATTTCTATCTACTATATTGTATAGAAATTATATAAGTATTTATATTTGTATTTATATATATAGTAAGACTTTAAAAATCAATTTTTGACGCCGCTGCAGGGGACGCTGTGTGTCGATTATCCGTACTGTTTGAAACTTAGTTTTTGAAGATCCTTCATTCTTGAAGTTATTTTCTTTATAAAAAACCCTAAAATTTAAAAAATATTTTCATTTTCTTTTAAGTATAATTATCATTTAAAGAAAAACCAAAAAAAAATCAAATCAAGTTGGTAAAAGAACTCCAACATATAATACTTTCAACTGAAGTATTATCCATTAATAAGTTCCCGAACCAAAGAATCGAAAACTTACCTTTTGTGTCACTTGCGAGGTATGGTTCACCTTTTAAAAGATAAACAAACTGAAAGAGGGGTATAAGGCGGGTTGTTTCCTAGGAACTACAACCTAAAGAAAAATGTTTTTTAATAGCTTTCGCGCATTCCTAATTCCTCCGCTCCTTTGTGCTTTTTCTTTTCGAAGAGTTACGAGAAGCTTGTTGATTATCAGGGTCTAAGTTGTCTTATTCGTTGTCCTGTATATTAAAATAAATTGTGAATTCATTTTTGATAAACCAAAAAGAACAAAAAAAATTTAGTGTAAATTTTCTTTTTATATTTTAGTGCATGCGCACTCGTTCTCAATCCTGTAATTTTAACCGTCAACAACAACAAGCCCCACCAGCTGTTGTTGAACAATTTAATCTTGAAGAACCAATTGAAAATCCAGCTCCTCCCGTAGTTACGATGGACGATAATCGTACTATGGCTCAATTGCTCAAAGCACCCACCGAGGGTTACGAGGATGCCATCGTTATGCCCGAAATCACCGCGGATAACTTTGAGCTTAAGCACGGTTTGCTTACCCTCGTTCAAAACAAGCAATTCTTTGGACATGACAAAGAAGACCCTCATGCTCACATCCGATATTTCAACAAGATCACTTCTACGTTGAAGTTCCCGAACGTCTCGAGTACGTCGGTAAAGCTTATGCTTTTCCCATTCTCCCTCGAAGGGGCAGCCCGGATTTGGCTTGAGAAAGAACCCCCTCGATCGATTCAAACATGGGATGATCTTGTTTCGAAATTCATCAATAAATTTTTCCCTCCTTCTAAAACAACAAATCTTCTAAATGAAATCACAAGATTTCAACAAAGATTTGATGAGGCGTTTTATGAAGCATGGGACCGATTCAACGATCTTCTTCGAGCATGTCCACATCATGGATTTTCATAATTGCATCAACTCGATACATTCTACAATGCCTTGAACTCTAATGATCAAGATTCGTTAAATTCCGCCGCGGGTGGTAACGTTTTGGACAAAATGCCTCGTTATTGCCTAAGAATCATTGAGAGCAAAGCCAAAGTTCGTAATTCACGTAACAAACCGGTTGTTGCCAAAGTGAGTTCGAGCACTTCTACCCCCGGTATTTCTTCCGATGTTGCTGAGCTGAAAGATATGGTGAAAGCCTTACTTCTTGATAAGAAAAATCAATCTCCCGCTCCCACTCCCGTAAAAGCGGTCGAGGAAAGTTGTGTTACTTGTGGTGGTACTCATTCGTACCAAAATTGTCCCGCCACCGCTGGCAACGTTTATCGTGACAATATTCAAGAGTACGTCTCTCAAGCCGCCGCAGCTAACTACAACCAAGGAAATACCGGTTATCGAGCCCCGATTGCTAATCAAATTCGACCTCCCGGTTTTCCTCCCGTTCAAAACAATCAAGGAAACAATCAGAACCGTTACAACCAAAACCGGGGAAATTTCAATCAAGCTTCAGCTTACCAACCCCCGGTTAATCAAGGTCAAATCTATCGACCTCAGGTTGTTCAACCTCCTGCTTATCAAGCTCCCGCTTATCAAGCCCCAGCTCCTCAAATTCAAGGTGTATCAAAGGAAGATTTTCAAGCCTACGTAAAGGCTAATGATGCTGTGATGAGGAACATGCAAACTCAAGGTCAAAACATGCAAAATCAATTGACCAATCTCACGGACATGCTTTCCAAATTTGTCACTTCCAATACCGCCTCTACTTCGGGAACTCTCCCAAGTAACACCGTTACTAACCCGAAGGAGGACTTGAAAGGTATTACCACTCGAAGTGGTGTTGCTTACAAAGGACCCACGATTCCTACTACTTCTTCTCCTAAAGTAGTGGAACGTGAGACCGAGGTCACAAAGGACATGATGCCTCCTACTAATAACGGAAGCACCGAAGATGTCCAACCTCCGGTTGTCCCTGTTGTCCATCATGAATCAATCTCTGAGCCCGTAAATGCTCCCGTTAGTGCTTCTATGCCTAACCAAAAAACATTAATTCTATTTCCTTCAAGAAGAAATGATGAAAGGCGCCGTGAAAAAGCTAACGACCAAATTGAGAAATTCTACGAAATCTTTAGAGATTTGAGTTTCGAAATTAGCTTTACGGATGCCTTGATGCTTATGCCAAAATTCGCCTCGACTCTAAAAACCTTAATCGGAAACAAAGAAAAGTTGAGTGAAATGGCTAGAACTCCATTGAACGAGAATTGCTTGGCAGTCATCCTCAACAAGTTATCGAAAAAACTTGGAGACCCTGGCCGATTTCTTATTCCATGTGAATTTTCCAGGATTAATACATGCAACGCCTTGGCCGATCTCGGCGCGAGCATTAATCTTATGCCATATTCCGTATGGAAAAATCTCACTCTTCCCGAACTAACCCCGACTTGCATGACGCTAGAACTAGCGGACCGTTCGATCTCTGAACCGATCGGTATCGCCGAAGACGTCTATGTAACGGTGGGAAAGTTCCAGTTTCCAGCCGATTTCGTGGTCGTAGATTTTGAACCAGATCCCCGAGTACCTTTAATTCTCAGGAGGTGTTTCTTAAAGACCAGTTGTGCATTGATAGATGTGTACGAAGGTGAAATAACCCTTCGTGTTGGCAAAGAGGCCATCACATTTAATCTGGACCAAACTTCGAGATACACGGCTAATTACAATCATATGACGGTGAACCGAATCGATGTCACTGAAATGGCCTGCGAAGAGTACTCTCAAGAAGTTCTTAGTTTCTCAAATGTGATCTCGAGTGGCAATCCCACTCCTTACTATGATCCAATCGTTTCTACTTCTTCTCCGACTTTAACTCCATTCAGGGATAGTGATTTTCTCCTTTTTGAGGAAGCCGACTCTTTTCTTGCTCTAGAGGATGATCCAACTTCATCGAAAGTTGATCCAACTTATTATGACCCGGAAGGGGATATTCTTATTCTCGAAGCACTCCTTAATAGTGATCCTTCACCACCTCCGAACCAAGGAAATTATTTGCCGGAAATCAGAAAGGAACTTAAATTTTGTGAAGCTAAAACTACCAAATCTTCAATTGATAAGCCCCCCGAGGTTGAACTCAAGGACTTGCCACCTCATTTAGAATATGCATTTTTGGAAGGTAACGACAAGTTGCCTGTTATAATTGCAAAAGATTTAAAGAATGAGGAAAAGGCCGCTCTGATCGAGGTTCCAAAGTCTCACAAGCGAGCCATCGCTTGGAAACTCTTCGATATTAAGGGTATTGACCCAGAGTTTTGTACCCAAAAAATTCTCATGGAAGAGGACTACGAACCGACGGTTCAGCATCAAAAGCGGGTAAATCCAAAAATCCACGACGTCATCAAAAAAGAGGTTGAAAAGCTTCTTGACGCCGGATTAATTTATCTGATCTCTAACAGTCCATGGGTAAGCCCGGTGCACTGTGTACCGAAAAAGGGTGGCATGACCGTCGTCAAAAACAATGAAAATGATCTGATACCGACTCGATTGGTCACAGGGTGGAGAGTGTGCATTGACTATAGAAAGTTGAATAAAGCTACCCGAAAGGACCACTTTCCATTGCCCTTCATGGATTAAATGCAAGAAAGACTCGTAGGAAATCAATACTATTGTTTCCTAGATGGCTTATCGGGTTATTTTCAGATTCCCATAGACCCGAAGGACCAAGAAAAGACAACATTCACTTGCCATTACGGATTTGTTTGCGTATCAGCCGCATGCTTTTGGGCGATGCATGCAAGCCCTGGCACGTTGCAACGATGTATTGATGGCAATTTCCATGACATGATTGAAAAGGACAATGGGAGTGTTTATGGATGACTTTTGTTTTCGGGGATTCTTTCTCACATGCCTATCCCATTTGGGGAAAAATGTTAAATCGGTTGTGATGACACCAATTTGGTCCTAACCTGGGGAAAAGCCATTTATGGTGATGGAAGGCATTGTTCTTGGACTAAATCTTAAATTCGGAATTGAGGTCGACCAAGCTAAAGTTCCGACTACTATGAAAGGTGCCTGTTTTCTTTGGCATGACGGTTATTTACCGACGTATTTCATTACAAAGACTTCATCAAAAATTGCCCGTCCTATGACTCACCTGCTTGAAAAAGAGACTCAATTTTAATTGCTCCTCGATGGGACATGTCCTTCGAAATCATGTGTGATGCAAGCGACTTTGCAATTGGGGCAGTCCTAGGGCAACGAAAAAACAAGCATTTCCAACCAATTCACTATGCCAGCAAAACCATGATCGAAGCTCAAGGACACTACACTACGGCCAAAAAAGAATTGCTTGCCGTAGTGTACGCTTTTGAGAAGTTTCGGTCATATCTCGTTTTGTCTAAGAGCATAGTGTACGCTTTTTGAGAAGTTCCGGTCGTAGCTTAGTAGTAATGAATAAGCGTTTTGTTGTTGTGAGGAGGCTCGCCTCTCCTTTTCTGTGTTTTGTGCTTTGTGTTGTATGTCCAGGATGTCCTAGATTTTTGAAGACTCTCGTGCTCGCGGTTTTTGTTCTTCGATCACAAGAGCTTTAAATCCTCAGCTTCATTTTGGGAATCCGATATCCAAATCCTATCGACTAACGTTTATCTTTAGCATAATTCATAAACGGCTTAGGATTTACGTAGAAACCCTTCGCAAAACATTAAGGATAATGTTTACATCTAGTATGGGTGGATCTATCGATTTGATTATGCCTGCAGTTGTTGTTTTCACGTAATCCCGTTTTTACCACCAAAATTTCAAAAAAAATGAAAAATAAATAAAATAAGTGTTTTGTCACAATTTTGACTTTCCTGTTAGGTAGAATACGAGTAATTTTTGACTCGATCGAGCGTGTTGAGCTCTAGCTTGTTCCTTAACATAAGTTGGATGCTAAACAAGGATTATTTAGAAATCTTAAGAGCTCATGTGTGTAATTTGTTGCTTTTTCTCCCATAAGCTCCTGATTAATATACGTGCTATTTTTGGAAGTTAAACTTAAATCAATAATTTTTATGTAGTATATAGCAAAAACTTTAGCCTTAGTTCAAATTTATACTTGAATTTTTCAAAAAGAAGTCTTCTCTATATCATAAAAAAATGATGATGAAAAATGAAAGAAAAAAATATAATAAATATAAACTGTGGGCTGATAAAAGTTTGCTGCATCTTGCTGGTTCACAACCGATGCTACAGCCTTCTAAAGAAAGCCCATAGTAAGAATAATAATCCGAGACTGATAAAAGTTTGCTGTATTTTGCCGGCTCACAACCGATGTTGCAGCCTTCTAAAAGGTCGATGGTTACAATTGCATCAATGTTTAATATTTAAGTGTGACTTAATAAATAAAAGATCTCTTTTTGTTAAATTCAAATATGCTTTTGAACTTTGGCTATTCTATTTTATAAGCTATGTGTATACAAGAAATCTGAGAGTTTTTGAAACCGATAAGGTCCAGTGTGCCAGTCACCCGTTATAGTCTCTGTGGGGTGTCAAAAGCCTGGTCACTTAACCGCAAGGTTGGGATGTGCCGAGATGAAAGTCACTACATGGGATGATTTCGCCTTCAAACTCATTATTCTCGGGTGGAACGTGAAACATAGAATTTTGCAAAACATTGATCCAAAGTTGAAATTCAAAATAGCACATACACCTAAGATATAATAATTGTCGGGATTGAAAAGTTCACAAGTTGCATGTATGAGTAGTGTTAGCATCTTAATTAATACTTAACGGTGATTTCGTTTTAAGTTTGGTTTGGAGCAAGTGAAAAGTCCGAGGACGTGAATTTATCCTTTTTGGGGCATTCTCGGATCGAAATGCATCTTGTTCTATGATCCCTAAAAGTTATAAAATAACGAAAGTCAAACGTTCTAGTTAGTTGCTTAATATGAAAAGTACAAAAAAAAATAAAAAAAAAATACAAAAATATTAGTGGTAGTTAGTATAAATATTTTAAAAAATGGTAAAAACGGGGCTTGTCGAAGCTATTGAGTCTTTAATTCCTTGACGAACACTTAGCTACTTTTCGAGGTTATTAGTCGAGGTGGGATCGAGATTCTTAGTTTTCTAAGTGCTTACTTCATAGCATTGCGTGAGGACACGACAATGTCTTAGTATGGGGGATTTTGGTATGCGTTTAATTACACATACCTTTCACCATTAAAATCAGACTTAAATGACCTAAAACGTACCAAAAATACATTGTATTTGTATGTTTTCACTTATATTGTGCAGGAAACAGATATCCAAGAAAAGGATAAAAAATCAAGCCAAAACGGACAAAAACAAGCACGGAACGGAAAAGCGTGAAAAGACAATGCCAAATCTAAGCCAAAGTCAACCCAAGTCAAAGTCAAACTCGGGAAGCGGATTTAGAATGAGCATCGAAAACTGAGCCTGAAAACGTAGACTGCCAAAAGTGGGCCCACCTGTACCCACCTATTGGGCCCAGGTCAGCCCACTTACCTATTAATCCTTTTTAAACCTTTATAAAAAGCCCATTTCTTTTAATTAAAATCCAAACGGGCCCAAATATAAGCCCCTGGCCCAAACAATAAAACCCCTTTAACATTGTTAATCATAAACCCCATATACCTTTACATCGTTAGTCCCTCAAGGACTAACAATGTTAGTCCAAGAGGACTAACGGTGCAACCCCCACAAAACTTCAAGGTCCAACGATGCAAGATACAAGGACTATCTTTGTAATTGAGTTATACACTTTGGGGGACCAAAATTGCTAAAACCTTAAACTTCAAACCTGCAACAACACTGTATATCTTCCCATTTCATTTTTCCCGCCATTCACAAACACGCATTATGCGTGTGTCTGTGGCCTGCAAACCACGACAAAACGATTCACTTCACTCCAAAAATCACTTGTCCCATCTAGATTACACCTTGGCAATCCCAAATGACTTCATTGGCTCATCACAAAAGACAAGACACCAACGGGTATGATCAAACAGCTTGGGCTCTACTCAAATCCAAGGGCTAAGATGTGCTTATGTTTCTCCTCACCAAACAAACACAAGAAACACAAAGTAAAGATGACTTGCAGCATATAAAAGGAAGAGAATGAAGACAGTTGAAGAATGTAGGAACTAGGAGTAGTTGTAATTTAGTTTTAATTTATGTTTTAATTAACTTTAATATTCTGTCATTTTAATTTACATGTCTTGTAACTCTTTATGTCTTGAATGAAATTTAAGTTTATGCAAAAAATTTGTCTTTTGAATGCTTTTACTGCTTATTTAAACTTGCTTATTCTATGTGCTTAATGTTTGGTTCTAACTGCTTACATGACAACTCTTTTCCATAAGCTCTTTTAAGGTTATACAAGCTGTTTAGCACAAAAAGCTTTGTATGAATGTATGTTTTCATAAGAAGGAGCTCATACTCCGATATCATCATTTCATCTTCTTTCCATCTCCTATTTCATGTTATCAATATATATTCGATGGGTATTTATGGCAAGCTTATTGGATGAATAAGCAATCTTAGATGGCTTATTGGGTTTGTAGGCTTATGGGAAGCACTTTGTTAGAGCAGGAAGGGTTTTTGGTTTATGCATGTCTTCTAAGCCTTAGGATCCTGAGGTTAAGTTATACTTTTTAAGTTTTGCACCTCTTTTAGCTTATTTGCTTATTGCAACTTATTTGTGTGTTCCTTGTTGCTTAGTTAAGTTTAATATTGTTCATTTATCATATCTCTAGCTTAAAATTTAGTTGTCATAGCTTTAAATCTCATTTTACTTGTTTTCTTAAAAACTTTTAAAAAAGTAAAAAAAATTAGCATAGTCTTAAATCTTGTTGTTCTTGTTGATTTAACTGTTAAATCCTGTTTATTAGGCTTAACATTAGTTAATGATTATCTGGTAGTTTGGGTTTGCTCATTAAAAACCTTATTTTCTAGTCTAAAAGTTCATAAAATTTAGATAAAGGGGTGTTTGGATTTGCTGTGGTCATAGTCTAAAGTGGGTCAGATTGTGTAAAACTCTTTGGGTCAAGTTTGCTTAGCTTTAATTAATCATTAAGATTTGTTTGTTTGAGTTTTTGTGTTTTAAGTTTCATTTTCCAAGTCTTGATATACTTATGTGTGGATCTGTTATGATATTGCTATAAATTCTTTATTTTTGTGTTTGATTTGAGATTGTATAAGTTTGGTGTGTTTTTAAGTTTATTTGGGTCCTAAAAATCAGTAGTTCTTAGTCTCTTTGTGTCTGCTCTTGTAGTTTTGTTGTTGGTCAAAATAATTGCAAAATATGCTAAGTGTTGAAAGTTGCTGAAACAGCTTCTTAATTGCTCATTTTCTTGGCTTATTTGTTTGATAAATTGCTTGTTCTTTGCTTTTTCGTGCTTATTGATGGTCTGAGTTCATGTGTATGCAATTTGGTAGTCCAGCTTATTGTATAAGCCCACCAAATAAGCTGTCAAAAACACCCCTAGGCTGCCCTGCACTAGTGTGTGCCCCCTTTAGCTTATTTGACTTTTCTAGCTTATTGGCTTGTTTTTCCTAGTCTTTTTATTGTTTATCTCAGCTTATTAGGTGTTAGTGATTAGTTATGCTAGCTTAGATTGCATTTGCCTTAGCTTAATTTGCTCCCTTAGGCTTAACAGTATTAGCTTATTTGTGCCTTAGTATAAAAGTGTGTAACTGCCATCTTTTTGTTGCCTATTTCTCAGCTTATTTTTAAGTTTCTAAAAAAGTATCTTTTTTAAAGTTGCTAGTTTTTGTGTGCTAATTAAGTTTTAAAAGAATTTTTAAAAAAATAGTTTTATAAAAAGAGAGAGGCCCAGGCTCGAACCCTGGACCTCTCCCTTTTCAAAGCCCGCACACACACAAACTCATACCGCTGTGCTACAATAGCTCATCCGGTATGAGTTTGTTTCATTAATTATATAAGCCCATTTAGCCCATTATGCATCCAGTCCTTTAACTGCTTATTTTAGCTTATTTATAAGCTGAATTTTCAGTTTTAAATTTTTCTTAGAACCTTTATAGTTTAATGTATTTTCCCTGAATTTTTCAGAATTTTTTATAATCGTTTAATATTTTTTAACATTTATTTTCTTTAAAACTGTTTTTTAATTATAATAAATTAAATAAAAATCAAAAAAATATTTTTCTTTTTTAGAAAATTTTATTTTATCATATTACACTTAGGAAAAATAGAAAAACTTTCGTAAGGTTATTTTTACAAAATTTCAATCTTTAAAGAACGGGATTAAAACCCCGTTCTCGTTTTCTCGTTTTTGAACTCAATTTAACTCCGTTTTCGTTCTAGTTTTCTTTAAACTTCCTTTTTAGTCAATTTAAGTCCATTAAAAGTGAAAAAATTAATTTAGGCTTAATTTTGAAAATTTAGGATTTTTAGTGTGTCGTTTTAGCTTCCCGTTTTCGTTTTTAGTATATTTTGCCTTATTTTTCCCGTAGTTTTAGAAAATCAAACCCAAATCTTTTCCATTCAAGCATTGTTATTCAAACCAACTTCCGACTTTCTAATTCGATCCTCGTTGGGGATAAACGACCCGGGAAAATTCTATACTACCCGGATTCTATTGATTATTTTGAGATTATACTTATTATATGTATATTATATATTTTATTATATATTTATATATAGTAAAGGTGTAATTTAAGAGCTAATCAATTTTTGGCGCCGCTGTCGGGGAGGAGTGAAAGCGTTTGTCGTTTCGAAGTTTGATTATTTGTGCTTGAAGTTTGTGAATATTTACTTATTATTATTATAAAAAAAACCAAAAAGATAAAAACATTGTCTTTAATTATCAATAAAAATCACAAGTTGGTAAAAGAACACCAACATATAATACTTTTCTACTGATAGTTTTATCCTATTATTAATGTTCCCAAAACCAAAGAATCAAAAATTTACCTTTTGTGTCACTTGCGAGGTACGGTTCACCTTTTAAAAGATAAACAAACTCAAAGAGGGGCATAAGGCGGGTTGTTCCTAGGAACTACGACCCTAAGGAAAAAGGTTTTTAATAGCTTCGGCTTTCCTATTCCTCCGCTCTTTGTGCGTTTTTACTTTTCGAAGAGTTACGAGAAGCTTGTTTGATTATCATGTTTAAGTATGTCTTATTTTCGTTGTCCGATATTTAAAATAAATGATGAATTCATTTGTGATAAACCAAAAAGATAAAATAAATTAGTGTAATTTTCTTTTTATATTTTAGTGCACGCGCGCACTCCGTTCTCAATCCCACGTATCTTAATCAACAACAACATGCCATCAGCTGTTGTTGGACCATTTAATCTTGAAGAACCAATTGAAAATCCAGTTCCTCTCGTAGTTACGATGGCCGATAATCGTACTATGGCTCAATTGCTCAAAGCACCAACCGAGGGTTACGAGGATGCCATCGTTGTGCCCGAAATCACCGCGGACAACTTTGAGCTTAAGCACGGATTGCTTACCCTCGTTCAAAACAAACAATTCTTCGGGCATGAAAAAGAAGACCCTCATGCTCACATCCGTTATTTCAACAAGATCACTTCTACGATGAAATTCCCAAACGTCCCGAGTACGTCGGTAAAGCTTATCCTTTTCCCATTTTCCCTAGAGGGGGCCGCCCGGATTTAGCTTGAAAAAGAACCCCCTCGATCGATTCAAACATGGGATGATCTTGTTTCGAAATTCATCAACAAATTCTTCCCTCCTTCTAAAACAACAAATCTTCAAAATGAAATCACGAGATTTCAACAAAGATTTGATGAGACGTTTTATGAGGCATGAGACCGATTCAACGATCTTCTTCGAGCATGTCCACATCATGGATTTTCAAAATTGCATCAACTCGATACTTTCTACAATGCCTTGAACTCAAATGATCAATATTCTTTAAATTCAGCCGCGGGTGGTAATTTTTTGGATAAAATGCCTCGTGATTGCCTAAGAATCATTGAAAGCAAAGCCAAAGTTCGTAACTCACGTAACAAACCGGTTGTTGCCAAAGTTAGTTCGAGCTCTTCCACCTCCGGTATCTCTCCCGATGTTGCTAAGCTTACAGATATGGTGAAAGCTTTACTTCTTGATAAGAAATCCCAAGCTCCCACTCCCGTGAAAGCGGTGGATGAAAGTTGTGTTACTTGTAGTGGTGCTCATTCGTACCAAAATTGTCCCGCCACCAATGGCAACGTTTATCGTGATCTAATTCAAAGAATACGTCTCTCAAGCCGAGCAGCTAACTACAAACCTGGAAAAATACCGGTTATGAGCCCCGGATTTTCAATCAATTCGACCTCCGTTTTTCCTCCCGTTCCAAAACAATCAAGGAAATAATCAAAAACGCTTTACAAACTAAAACGGGGAAATTTCGATCAAGCTTCAAGCTACCAAACCCCGGTAATCAAGGTCAAATCGATCGACATCTGGTTGTTTCAACACTCATGCTTATCAAGCTCCCCCGCTCTTATCTTTTTTGTTTCAAGCTCCCAGCTCCTCAAATTCAAGGTGTATCGAAGGAGATTTTTCAAGCCCTACGTAAAGGCTAATGATGCTTGTGATGAGGACTGCACATCAAGTCAAAACATGCAAATCAACTTGGGACCAATCATTACGGACATGCTTTCCAAGTTTGTCACTTCTAATACCGCCTCTACTTTAGGTTCAGGAACTCTCCCAAGTAACACCGTTACTAACCCAAAGGAGGACTTGAAAGGTATTACCACCCGAAGTGGTGTTGCTTATAAAGGACCTACGATTCCTATTCTTCTTTCTAAAGTATGGAACGTCTGTGACCGAGGTCAATTCACAAAGGGACTCGATGCATCCTACTCATAACGGAAGCACCGATGACGTTCCAACTCCGTTTGTTCCCTGTTGTCCAATCATGAATCAATCTTCTGGAAAAAGGGCCTGTAATTGCTCCCGTAGTTGCTCCGATGCCTAGCAAAAAAAAACTCAATTCCAATTCCTTCACGAAGACATGATGAAAGGCGTAGTGAAAAAGCTAACGACCAAATTGAGAAATTCTATGAAATCTTTAGAGATTTGAGTTTCGAAATTAGCTTTACGGATGGTTTGATGCTTATGCCAAAATTCGCCTCGACTCTAAAAGCTTTAATCGGAAACAAAGAAAAGTTGAGTGAAATGGCTAGAACTCCATTGAACGAGAATTGCTTGGCAGTCATCCTCAACAAGTTATCGAAAAAACTTGGAGACCCTGGCCCATTTCTTATTCCATGTGAATTTTCCAGGATTAATACATGCAACGCCTTGGCCGATCTCGGCGCGAGCATTAATCTTATGCCATATTCCGTATGGAAAAATCTCACTCTTCCCGAACTAACCCCGACTTGCATGACGCTAGAACTAGCAGATTATGCTCCGTTCGTCTCGTGAAACGATCGGTATTCGCCGAAGACGTTTTGTAAACGTGTGGGGAAGTTCCAGTTTCAGCGATTTCGTATTTGTATCGTTGGTACGTAGATTTTGAACCAGATCCCCGAGTACCTTTAATTCTCAAGAGGTGTTTCTTAAAGACCAGTTGTGCATTGATAGATGTGTACGAAGGTGAAATAACCCTTCGTGTTGGCAAGAGGCCATCACATTTAATCTGGACCAAACTTCGAGATACTCGGCTAATTACAAATCAATGACGGTGAACCCGATCGGATGTCACTGAAATGGCGCTGCGAAGAGTACTCTCAAGAAGTCTTAGTTTCTCAAATGTGTGATCTGCAGTGGCAATCCCACTCTTACTTGATCCATTCGTTTCTACTTCTCTCCGACCATTACTCCATCTCAGGGATAGTGATTTTCTCCATTTTGAGGAAGCCGACTCTTTTCTTGCTCTAGAGGATGATCCAACTTCATCGAAAGTTGATCCAACTTATTATGACCCGGAAGGGGATATTCTTATTCTCGAAGCACTCCTTAATAGTGATCCTTCACCACCTCCGAACCAAGGAAATTATTTGCCGGAAATCAGAAAGGAACTTAAATTTTGTGAAGCTAAAACTACCAAATCTTCAATTGATAAGCCCCCCGAGGTTGAACTCAAGGACTTGCCACCTCATTTAGAATATGCATTTTTGGAAGGTAACGACAAGTTGCCTGTTATAATTGCAAAAGATTTAAAGAATGAGGAAAAGGCCGCTCTGATCGAGGTTCCAAAGTCTCACAAGCGAGCCATCGCTTGGAAACTCTTCGATATTAAGGGTATTGACCCAGAGTTTTGTACCCAAAAAATTCTCATGGAAGAGGACTACGAACCGACGGTTCAGCATCAAAAGCGGGTAAATCCAAAAATCCACGACGTCATCAAAAAAGAGGTTGAAAAGCTTCTTGACGCCGGATTAATTTATCTGATCTCTAACAGTCCATGGGTAAGCCCGGTGCACTGTGTACCGAAAAAGGGTGGCATGACCGTCGTCAAAAACAATGAAAATGATCTGATACCGACTCGATTGGTCACAGGGTGGAGAGTGTGCATTGACTATAGAAAGTTGAATAAAGCTACCCGAAATGACCACTTTCCATTGCCCTTCATGGATCAAATGCAAGAAAGACTCGTAGGAAATCAATACTATTGTTTCCTAGATGGCTTTTATAGGGTTAATTTTTCAGATTTCCCATAGACCCGGAGAGGGAACAAGAAAAGACAAACATTCACTTGCCATTACGGATTTGTTTGCGTATCAGCCGCATGCTTTTGGGCGATGCATGCAAGCCCTGGCACGTTGCAACGATGTATTGATGGCAATTTCCATGACATGATTGAAAAGGACAATGGGAGTGTTTATGGATGACTTTTGTTTTCGGGGATTCTTTCTCACATGCCTATCCCATTTGGGGAAAAATGTTAAATCGGTTGTGATGACACCAATTTGGTCCTAACCTGGGGAAAAGCCATTTATGGTGATGGAAGGCATTGTTCTTGGACTAAATCTTAAATTCGGAATTGAGGTCGACCAAGCTAAAGTTCCGACTACTATGAAAGGTGCCTGTTTTCTTTGGCATGACGGTTATTTACCGACGTATTTCATTACAAAGACTTCATCAAAAATTGCCCGTCCTATGACTCACCTGCTTGAAAAAGAGACTCAATTTTAATTGCTCCTCGATGGGACATGTCCTTCGAAATCATGTGTGATGCAAGCGACTTTGCAATTGGGGCAGTCCTAGGGCAACGAAAAAACAAGCATTTCTAACCAATTCACTATGCCAGCAAAACCATGATCGAAGCTCAAGGACACTACACTACGGCCAAAAAAGAATTGCTTGCCGTAGTGTACGCTTTTGAGAAGTTTCGGTCATATCTCGTTTTGTCTAAGAGCATAGTGTACGCTTTTTGAGAAGTTCCGGTCGTAGCTTAGTAGTAATGAATAAGCGTTTTGTTGTTGTGAGGAGGCTCGCCTCTCCTTTTCCGTGTTTTGTGCTTTGTGTTGTATGTCCAGGATGTCCTAGATTTTTGAAGCCTCTCGTGCTCGCGGTTTTTGTCCTTCGATCATAAGAGCTTTAAATCCTCAGCTTCATTTTGGGAATCCGATATCCAAATCTTATCGACTAACGTTTATCTTTAGCATAATTCATAAACGGCTTAGGATTTACGTAGAAACCCTTCGCAAAACATTAAGGACAATGTTTACATCTAGTATGGGGGGGATCTTCGATTTGATTGTGCCTGCAGCCGTTGTTTTCACGTAATCCCGTTTTTACCACCAAAATTTCAAAAAAAAAATGAAAAAATTTAAAAATATTCAAAAATAAAATAAGTGATTTGTCACAATTTTGACTTTCCTGTTGGGTAGAATAAGAGTAAATTTTGACCCGATCGAGCGTGTTGAGCTCTAGCTTGTTCCTTAACATTTAGACTAAGCGTTCGCAAATAATCGTGAAGAACGAAAAATGATAGAGTTAAGTATAAGTTGGATGCTAAACAAGGATTATTTAGAAATCTTAAGAGCTTATGTGTGTAATTTGTTGCTTTTTCTCCCATAAGCTCCTGATTAATATACGTGCTATTTTTGGAAATTAAACTTAAATCAATAATTTTTATGTAGTATATAGCAAAAACTTTAGCCTTAGTTCAAATTTATACTTGAATTTTTCAAAAAGAAGTCTTCTCTATATCATAAAAAAATGATGATGAAAAATGAAAGAAAAAAATATAATAAATATAAACTGTGGGCTGATAAAAGTTTGCTGCATCTTGCTGGCTCACAACCGATGTTACAGCCTTCTAAAGAAAGCCCATAGTAAGAATAATAATCCGAGACTGATAAAAGTTTGCTGTATTTTGCCGGCTCACAACCAATGTTGCAGCCTTCTAAAAGGTCGAGGGTTACAATTGCATCAATGTTTAATATTTAAGTGTGACTTAATAAATAAAAGATCTCTTTTTGTTAAATTCAAATTTTGAACTTTGGCTATTCTATTTTATAAGCTATGTGTATACAAGAAATCTGAGAGTTTTTGAAACCGATAAGGTCCAGTGTGCCAGTCACCCGTTATAGTCTCTGTGGGGTGTCAAAAGCCTGGTCACTTAACCGCAAGGTTGGGATGTGCCGAGATGAAAGTCGCTACATGGGATGATTTCGCCTTCAAACTCATTATTGTAGGGTGGAACGTGAAACATAGAATTTTGCAAAACATTGATCCAAAGTTGAAATTCAAAATAGCACATACACCTAAGATATAATAATTGTCGGGATTGAAAAGTTCAC
This sequence comes from Tanacetum coccineum, assembly GCA_026074375.1. Taxonomy (NCBI): domain Eukaryota; kingdom Viridiplantae; phylum Streptophyta; class Magnoliopsida; order Asterales; family Asteraceae; genus Tanacetum; species Tanacetum coccineum. Next base: position 4,978 of record BQNB010038825.1, on the reverse strand, counting down.
AAGTTGCATGTATGAGTAGTGTTAGCATCTTAACTAATACTTAACGGTGATTTCGTTTTAAGTTTGGTTTGGAGCAAGTGAAAAGTCCGAGGACGTGAATTTATCCTTTTTGGGGCATTCTCGGATCGAAATGCATCTTGTTCTATGATCCCTAAAAGTTATAAAATAACGGAAGTCAAACGTTCTAGTTAGTTGCTTAATATGAAAAGTACAAAAAAAGTAAGAAAAAGAAAAATACAAAAATATTAGTGGTAGTTAGTATAAATATTAAAAATGGTAAAGACGGGGCTTTTCGAAGCTATTGAGTCTTTAATTCCCTTGACGAACACTTAGCTACTTTTCGAGGTTATTAGTCGAGGGGGATCGAGATTCTTAGTTTTCTAAGTGCTTACTTCATAGCATTGCGTAAGGACACGACAATGTCTTAGTATGGGGGATTTTGGTATGCGTTTAATTACACATACCTTTCACCATTAAAATCGGACTTAAATGACCCAAAACGTACCAAAAATACATTATATTTGTATGTTTTCACTTATCTTGTGCAGGAAACGGATATCCAAGAAAAGGATGAAAAATCAAGCCAAAACGGACAAAAACAAGCACGGAACGGAAAAGCGTGAAAAGACAATGCCAAATCTAAGCCAAAGTCAACCCAAGTCAAAGTCAAACCCGGGAAGTGGATTTGGAATGAGCATCGAAAACCAAGCCCGATCTAGTGGGCCCAGGTCAGTCCACTTACCTATTAATATTTTTAAACCTTTATAAAAGCCCATTTCTTTTAATTAAAATCCAAACGGGCCCAAATATAAGCCCCTGGCCCAAACAATAAAAACCCTTTAACACTGTTAACCCTAAACCCCATATACCCTTACACCGTTAGTCCCTCAAGGACTAACAATGTTAGTCCAAGAGGACTAACGGTGCAACCCCCACAAAACTTCAAGGTCCAACGATGCAAGATACAAGGACTATCTTTGTAATTGAGTTATACACTTTGGGGGGACCAAAATTGCTAAAACCTTTAACTTCAAACCTGCAACAACACTGTATATCTTCCCATTTCATTTCTCCCGCCATTCACAAACACGCATTATGCGTGTGTCAGTGGCCTGCAAACCACGACAAAACGATTCACTTCACTCCAAAAATCACTTGTCCCATCTAGATTACACCTTGGCAATCCCAAATGACTTCATTGGCTCATCAAAAAAGGCAAGACACCAACAGGTATGATCAAACAGCTTGGGCTTTACTCAAATCCAAGGGCTTAGATATGCTTATGTTTCTCTCTCACATCACAAACACAACAAACACACAAGGCAAAGATGACTTGCATCATATAAAAGGAAGAGAATGAAGACAGTTGAAGTGTGTAGTGTAGGAGTAGCTGTGGCTTAAATTTACTTTTCATGTATTAAGTTTATATTTTAAGACTTTTAAATATTGTCATTTTAAATTCAAGCGTTGTAATCCTCTTTTTAAAGTTAATGCAAGATTCAAGTTTTTTTAGATAATACTAATTCTGTCCTTTTAAGTTATATGCACTCAAGTAATTTCCTGTTTACAACACTTTTCCATAAGCTCTTTTAAGGTTATACAAGCTGTTTAGTCACAAAAGCTTTCACAAAAGCTTTGTATGAATGTACTGTTTCATTAAATCTTGTTGTTCTTGTTGAGATTTTTTGTTTCTTGGTTCGGTTCTTGGTTCGGTTCTCGGTTCCTACTTTTCTGAAAAATTCAGTTCTCGGATCCATCGGTTCCGGTTCCAGTTCCATCGATTCTAGACCCATGCTCATCCGTTGTAGTTGTCTAATACCTAATATTAAATGAATACTCTCTAAAAGAAAATTAGCTGCTTCCTTACAATTAAAACATAGCTGCATATTTTTTATAGATAATGCTGTTATATTCTCTTCTAATGAAGTGCAATTCAAATTATAATTTTAATGATTCTCAACCCAAAAGTTAAGTAGACTTTGTACAAGAGTTGGAAAGTAAGTCGTTTAGGTAACTGGTCAAAACACATAATTTTGTACAGGTCGACACCAGTCTACATTATTTATTAAGAAAGTTGTATAGTTAAGAATAATTGATATGATGTATTATTTGAGTAAACAATATTATACTATATATCAATTTAAGGTTCTTAGTTACACTGCAAGTTTTGGGTTTATCGCTATGTTAGAATGTCCTCTTCCTGTTACAGAAGGAGTTTTTGCTAACGGGTCCAGGCTTTCTATAGACACGCCACATACATTACTATTGTATACCATGTTTGAGACTTTCGGCTCGCACCAGATTCACGTGGAGTTCTCTACATCAAACACCTATTTCTGCAGCAAAACTAATTACCAAACACCCCATTTTCGTTCTTCCCTCTCCCTACTACCACTGTGACGAAAACACACACCCAAAACCACCAAAATTCAAACCTCCAAATACCTATTCGATCAAAATTCGCAAGGGGCAAACACCAACAACATGATTAAGAACATCTATTGTAAGATTTTCAATGCTTTTCTCTTTTGATTTCATCCAATTTTGTTCTAAATCAAAAATTAGGTATTTTCTATTTTTTGTGTCCTTTATACTCTTATGATTAGAACTAGGAAATTCATAACTATCATGATTCCCTTATTTTAGGAACAGCGATTTTATTATACTAACGAAAACTAGCAAGGAGCTAGAATTACAAAGAAATCATATTATGATTTTTAAGCCAATCGTCCCAACTGAACGAGACTTTGCATCTAAACTTACACCAATAATAAGATCTAGAAACAATGTCGTCAAAGATAATCGCCTTCAATGGTTTTTTATCCTCAAAGAGAAGCTTGTTGCGAAACCTCCATACGTGCCACCAAACAATATAAAACACGCCTTTGATCATCAGCTTTGATTTAGACTTAAGACGTAACGAATTCATTCAGTTAACCCACTCAACATATGAGTTAACATCAATGTGCATAATATCCCACCAGGATCAAACTTTGCACACTATTTGTTTAACCAAACTACAACTAAAGAACACATGTCTCGCAGACTCAACCCCACACACACATATAGGACATAGGATAGAATCAATATCAATACCTCTACGAGAAATACTGAACCTTGTTTGAAGAGCTTCAATCTTTATTTTCCAGGCAAGGATATTCACCTTAATAGGGACACATTTGTTCCAAAGAGTCTTAGTATCCACTTTCGAAAGTCGATTGTCACCAATTATCTTCCGAATAGATGCGACAGAAAACTCCCCTGAACCGTCTAACGACCAAACCCACCTGTCAGAATAAGGCATAAGAGAAACCGATTGCAACATATCAGATAACTCATTGAATTGAACATGTTCGACACCTCCTCTAATTCTGCGACGAAGAGAAATTTCCAACCTGGTATCACTCATTTTTGAATTAACGGTCACTTCTTTCTCAGTTTCTAAAGCATAAATACGTGGAAAAGAATACTTCAGAACTTTACCACCAATCCAATTATCATCCCAGAAGGCTGTTGATTCTCCGTTTCCCAATTTAATCCGCATATAATCGAGAACTTTAATACCTTGATTACTCAAAATCCTCACTTCATTTACAATGTTCCTCCAACAAGACCTGCTACGAGCTTTAGAAACCTTTCCTACCTGTCCGTCATCGCCATAAATAGCTTTACAAAACGATGTAACATTACCTATATAATATTTATACATGTTTTTAACTTTATAAATATTATTTTACAAGATGATTAAACTATTTATACAATAACATTATATAAATAATAAAAACATTAAATCAAGTATTTTTGACAAATAATAAATTGTTGGACAAGTATACTATTTTTTACAAATACATGGACATTTATATTTTTCAAAGTACAAATTTATATGGTTTAATTGTACATATTAAACAAACATGTTTAGGTGGTGATGTAACTATATAAAATTATATGTTGTGTTAGTTATTAAAAGTACATTGTACTCATACGACCTATATTTAATTAGGTTGCATTCGGACTATACTTGACGATTTTCATATTTGATTTATATATCAAATACATTCACTAAGGTGAGTTCCTAGCCCAGAAAGTACACTTTAAATCAAATTACGAGTTTACCTAAGTAGCTATAACTCACTATGCCCATGAATCATGAACTGTTAATTACTGAAAGTAAGTGCGAATGTTATGAATAGATCTATTTAGGATTGACATCCCCGTTCGGGTGAGTAGCGCTCGCTAGTTTTGGAGGTACCGAAACGACGAATGTATATCATGTCGAAACAATTTGGATGTTGCGGGTTGAACATCTACAAGGGAACATTATTTGCATTAATTTGAATACATATACATGTTGTAGCTTCAGTGTCATGAGCTTAGGGAATCGTAATTACTTTTGTGATATTGTATTTGTTACTTATCATACACTTAGAAATCTTGTGGTCCTACTTTATACATTATTTAAACCTGTGAATTCACCAACTTTATGTTGATGTTTTAAAGCATGTTTTTCTCAAGTCAATAAGGTACAAGGGCAAGGATACATTGATTTCGGGTTTACATACAAAATACTTAACCATTTATTTGACAAGTACAATTTAAATATTGTTTTGATCTTTATAAATTAAGCAAAAACTATTAGGTGGTGATGTAACTCTATAAATTATATTGTGGTATTTATATTAAATACATTATACTCATACGACCTATAATTAATTAGGTTGCATTCAGATTTCATGAGACGTTTCACTCACTTGATTTATATAATCAATTCATTCACTAGAGGTGAGTTCATAGCCCTGTTTTTATACAATTACAATGATTTACACCTTTTTGGGTGATAAACATGCATTGTTTTACATTTGGACGCAAGTACACTTTAACAAATTACAAGTTTACCTAAGTAGCTATAGCCTACTATGCCCATAAATCATGAACTGTTAATTACTGGTTGTAGGCGCAAATGTTATGAATAGATCTATTT